>NCQV01067688.1:0-20035 GCA_002740545.1 Lophocereus schottii
AAGGCCTTAAGGGGACTGGCAGAGGTGTTTAAAGGTCTTGGTGGAATTAACTTTTGGCCCTATGGTAGATAGAGCATCTTGATATAACCCTATGAACATCTTCCCCTTTTTTAGGCAAAAAGAAGTGCTTCCTGAGGATATCCAGGGCCTTATTCAAATCAAAGTGTCCAGCAAAGGATCTCCCATAGGCTTCCCTAACTAATAACTCCCTCAAAGGATAGGCTGTAACACACAACTTGTTCCCCTTGAATAGAAATCCCTCTTGCATCACACATGATCCCTGAGCTGGTGTGTTCTTCACCAAGTCTTGAAATGCAGGATCTTTAGGATAGTAGGCTTGCATGGCTTACAGTCCTAAGAGTTTTGCTCCCAAAACTAAGATAAGGGCATACCTCCTAGAAAGGGTATCAGCTGCCAAATTTTTAGTGCCCTTTTTGTGCTTGGTGGAGAAGGTAAAAGCTTACAGAAACTCAACCTATTTGGCATGCCTGGCATTGAGCTTGGGCTAGCCGTTAAGGAACTTAAGTGCTTGATAATCTGAGTGAAGAAAAAAGGCCTTAGGCTTCAAATGGTGACCCCAGTGACTTGAAGCCCTCACTATTGCATAAAACTCCTTGTCATATGTTGAATAATTAAGTTTTGGACCACTGAGTTTCTCACTGAATTATGCTAGAGCTCTTCTGAGTTGAGTCAGTATAGCTCTAATGCCCACTCCATTGGCATCACATTCTACCTAAAATAATTCCTTAAAATTTGGTAAGGCCAAAGCAGGTCCCTCACACAACCTCTGCTTGATGGTCTCAAAGGCCTTCTAAGCTACTGGAGGCTATGTGAAACTCCCTTCCTTCATGCATTTTATGAGTGGAGCCTTGATAGAGATGAAATCCTTAATAAATCTTGTATAGAAGGAAGCTAGGCCATGAAAGCTTCTCACTGCTGTGCCTGAGGCTGGCACTGGCTAGGATCTTATTGCCTCTACCTTAGTCTCATCTACTTGGATGCCGTCACTGGAGACTGCATATCCAAGGAAAAGAACCCTTGGAACAAATAACTCACATTTCTCAAGCTTTCCATAGAGATTCTGTTCTCTAAGTGTGGAGAAAATTTGCTTTAGATGCTGAACATGGTCTTGATCAGTCTTGCTATACATAAGGATATCATCAAAGTATACTACTATAGACAAGCCAATCTGAGCACCTAATTACTCAGCCTTATGAAGGTACTTGGGGCATTAGACAACCCAAATGCATAACAAGTCATTCATATAATCCTTTCTTGGTCTTGAAAGCCAGTTTTCCACGCATCTCCTTCCCTCATTCTGATAATGCCCACTTCTTAGATCAGTCCTGGGGAAAACTTTAGAACCATGGAGCTCATCTAACATATTATCAAGCCTAGGAATTGAATACCTGTACTTGATCGTGATGTTATTTATGGCTCTGTTGGCTACATTTAGCACCAAGAGAGCTGGAACTGAGCATAGACTCATGCTCTCCCTTACATGACCTCTATCAATTAACTCCTAAACTTGTCTGTATTACTCTTTGGTCTTAGTTAGGTTACATCTATAGGTAGGTTTGTTAGGTATAAGGGCTCTAGGAATCAAGTCAATCTAGTGCTCAATACCTCTCTTGGGAAGAAGGCCAGGGGGTAAGTCTTGAGGAAAGACACCCTCAAATTCTTATAGTAAGGGCTGAACTGAGGGGTGAAAGGCTGTGGGATCTGAACGAGGGCAAACTCCACTATCAGGACAGCAAATATGGGTTTTCCCTTGCAGATAGCCCTGTCCACTCTTCCCCTATTGACAAGCAAGGCGCTCTCCTTATGTTTGCCCTTCCCAGTTTCAGTTTTGTGTGTTTGGTTAGGAGGTAAAGGGGTTAAGGTCATTTTCTTCCCTTTCAGTTTGAAGGAGTAAGTATTGGACACACCACGGTAGGTGACATCACCATCATACTGCTAAGGCCTTCCTAGGAGTAGATGACAAGCATCCATAGGTAGTATATCACATATAACCTCATCTCTGTATTCTCCAATTAAAAAACTAACCAAAGTCTGGTTAAAAACTGTTACCTCATTCCCTTTCTTGAGCCACTGTAAGGTATAAGGCTTGGGATGTTCAATGGTAGCCAAGTTGAGCTTGTTGATCATCTTAGTAAAGGCCATATTAGTACAGCTTCCTCCATCTATGATCAGATTGCATGCTGTGTCAGCTACTTTGCACCTAGACTGAAAAATTTGCTCTCTTTGGCTGGCTTCTGGTGCGGCTTCGGTGGCATAAAGTACCCTTTTGATCATAAGCATCTCACCCTGTTCAGGTAGAAGGTAGGAGGTCTCTCCTTCCTCATTTGATTCTTTCTCATCTTCTTCTACCTCATTTGATCCAAGTCTTTAATTTCTTTGATTATAAGAACTCTCTTGTGAGGACAGTCTGCTTGGAAATGGCCATATCCATGGCATTTAAAGCACTTCTTCCGATTTTTAGGAGCTTCCTTGGCAACCTCCTTTCCCTTTCCTTTATCTTTGTCCTCCTTAAAAAGGTGGATTTGGTTTCTATGAGTTGAAAGGTTTCAAAGGGATAGTGGGCCTTGCTAGTGCAAAAGCGCAGTTTCTCCTAGCCTTAAGCTGCTCCTCGACCTTAATAACCAATTTACAAGCATCCTCAAAGGACCAAAAAGGCTGAAGTTCAACCCTTTCTAGAATTGCAGGGTTCAAGCCTTTAAGAAATCTAGCAATGGTCTATTGAGGGTCCTTTCTCAAAGCACATATGATCTAGAGTTGTTAAAATTATCATATGTATTTCTCAACTTTCATGCTTCCTTACTATAGTGATGCGACTCTTAAGTAGAGTTCTTGCTTGTAGGTAGCTGGCAAAAACATTTTGTCCATGTGTTTCCTAAGCTTGACCATGTTTTGATCTTAGATTTACCTTCCAAGGCTCTGGTTCTTTTCAAGTTCTCATACCAAAGAGAAGTATACTGTTTTAGTTTTAAAACAACAAGCTTGAAAGCCTTCTCTCCAGAGTATCCCTTGATCTCTATGCTCTTTTCCATAGCTTGCACTCATTCAAGATAATCCTTAGGTTTAAGACCACCATCGAACTCAAGTGCCTTTATTATGAGGTCCTTGAGGTCATCTCTATGCACTCTCCTTCTCCTAGGCCTAACATCCCCATTAGAAGAGCTATTGCCATAGTGGGTATCTAGGGAAGGTTCAAATCCATTATGAGGGTCTTAAGAGGGTTCTCTATCCCTTTCCCTTAGTTGATTCATAAGTTACTTTATCTGAGTAGTAAGTAAGTGTCCTGATGGTCTCTTGCATTTCCAGGATAGCTTTATCTTTTCTAAGTTTATGAGCCTATTTCAAAGATAGGCCACTATGGACTCTAATAGGCTATTGAGGAGGGGGAGAAGTATTATCCCCTTCAGCCATGATGTTCAAGGTAAGACAAAGGGATGTTGTAGCTATTTTGAGGAGCTAGGTGCCTTATAGTTGTATAGTGTTTGGTTTTCAAGATTCTTTGGTAGCTAACCAACAAGTTCCAGAATGTAGGCATGGGAAATATACTTAGGATGAGATAAGAAGCACAGTAGAAACCAGAAAACTCACCAAGGAACAAAGTTAGGCTCTAATACCATATTGTATGCTAAAATTGCAAGCTTGGGATGAACCAAAAGCTAGTAACTCAAAATGGAAGATATACCTTGATGTAAAGGAGTACCTCCACCAATCAAGACTAGAAACAGAGCTCACCAACAACCTTCCTAAAGCCTTGGCACTAGAAGATCAGCTAAAGAAGCTCACTCACTAAACACCACCTAATGTAGGATAAAGTTTAGAGAGGTATAAGAGGTTTTTTTCTTGAACCAGCAAACAAGATTTCATTCATCAATAATCTATCCTTACAAAATGAAAAAAATAAGGCTTATGTACTCAGCCTTAGTTACACATTCAACGGATAACGTAGAATATCCTTAAGGACTAAAAACAATAAACAGTTTGAAAACAAATAGCACAAAAACTGCAAATATGCTTGATTTATGACACCTAAGTACTTTGCTAATCTCCATTACTGAGGTGTCAAACTTTTGCAGCAACAATGTACTACTAATGATGACCTTGGGGAGCAAAATGCAGCCACTAATTAGTTGATTAGCCCGACAATTAGCAAAATACAGTACCCTAAAATCCATTGGATCAAAGGGTATTTCCATTGTACTTGAGTTGGTTAAAAGCTGATGCTAGGTGATCTAATTCTGCAACTTTAGGGCCTTACTTGATAAATATTTAGACATATTTTCAAGCCCTTAAACATACCAAAACAAGCTGCTAAGTTGAGGCAAAATATTCCCTTACTGCTGCTGCTGATCTGCTGCCAGTCTTGACTGTTTTCGGTGAAAGTGAAGCAACCTTTATCATTTAGTAGCTAAATCATGAGCTAATAAATGAGCTAGCTATTGTCCAAAATGGGACTGATACTCATTGGCTAGAAAAGAGTCACCAATAGCTATTGGAACAACCAAAAGTGCACTAAACCTCAGGTGATCCTTATTGAACTATTTTGAACTAAGGCTACTAACTAGCCTAAAAAATGACCTAAACAATCTTGTAACAGTACTTGGGTTTCCGGCAAAGCAAGGACCTCCCTAAACAAACATCAAAACTGCATTGCTTGCCCTTATAGAACTGATTAGTGGTGTGATCATTGAACAAGCTCTTTCCATGCTCAGATTGAGGGCTATGATCTGAACTTTGATCAACATCAGGAGGTAAACTAAATACCTCTTTAAAAAAGACATCAGGAAATTCATATGCCAGAGGGATATTTTCTATTTTCATATCCTCCTCAACTTTCGGCATAACATAAAAACATATACAACCTTACCTTAATAGTTTACTTACCTTCATGATTGAGATTATGGAATCCTCCTTCCTATGCCTTTCTCCATAAAAGCCCACTTCTTGCCCTTGTGGTCCCTCGAAGTGACCTTAAGGTCCTTACAATCCATATTTGGCCCATGAGTGGTCAACCAGTTCATCCCCAAGATTATATGAAATTTTGACATAGTGAATTGGATTAAATTTTTAGGGATCTCATGCGCACCAATCAGAATAAGAACATACTTATAAAGAATGGGACATTATATTACTTGCCCATTTGGCAAACTAATTCTATATTTGGCCCACATCTTATCTTTTTCTAAGTTAAGTTGCACCGCAGTTTACGTGGATATAAATGAATGGATACCACCCAAATCAAACAAAACACAAAAATGGTTTTGAATTTAAAAAGAGAGTTCTAGTGATAACTATACTAAAAACTGTAGCTTCCTTCTTACTTATCGTATAAGCTCATTATACAATTGTAGGGTTAGGGGGCAAGGTTCCTTGACCGAGGGAGGGGTGCCAATGGCCTTGCAACTCCTTTTTTTATAGCCTTCGCCTTTTTGGGTAAGTGGCGATCAAGTGATCAGGGCTACCATACCATGTGCATTTGCTAGTACCCACACAGTGCTCTGCTATAGTATGGTTCGTTTGGCTGCACTTCCTTTAAGGTTCTAATAAAGTTGTTGGATGACTCTTGGCTGGGCTAACTGTAGGTTTCATGTGGGCCACACTCTCACTTAATGTCTGACGGTTGTTTCATTTCCTTTTTTGATTCACATAGCCCACCCTTATGTTACATGTTAACCCCTTTAGCCAACCTTGTTAAGATTCAGACCAATTTATTATTGTGATCCCTTCATATTAACCCATAGCCACAATCATCACTTCATATATCTATCAGTAGGTTTCGTGGTCACTTCAAGTTGAGGTTGCTTAGTCTATTGGCTTAATGGGGGGTTAATGATATTGCACAATTGGAATGTCCCTTTTTGTTTGATTTGTGTATATGTGATTTGGCTATGAGTTAGCAATTATATGTTCTATACCTTTCACAAGTTGAATTTTCTATTTCATTCTCATTCTAAAGAAGAAGGTAAAAAACAACAAGAAAACAAAAACAAGAAAAAAAGGGTAAGGGAAAAAGGAGGAAAAAAATTTGACTAAGTGATTGGCAGTGACATCTTGTATATAGTTTGTATCCTTTTTATATCGACTCATTTCCTACTTGATTCGTAAGGGTGTGTTTGTATAGTAGTCATAGCGTTTGCAGTGTTGGTAAGTTAAATAGTTTATTGGTTGTTGGTTGCACCCTTTTGACCTTCACATGTCCCAAAATATTTGTCCACTTTCTTCCCTTGACCCTTGACCTCAAGTTAGAACCCTATACAAAGTCTTCTAATTATCATGGGCACATTATATCTTAGTGGTGGAGAATTTGAAAGTATTAGCAAGCATATGGTCATCTGTGTCTTTGGAATGAGTACTGGATAAGCATATGCCACATGAGCTGGAGTTGTCTACATGTTCTAAAAGTTAGATTCCATCAGTCCTTTTAGATATACTTATTTCATTGTGCCAATCTGACCAGCTTTATGACTACTCTGGGCTGATTATATTTGATATCAAGCTTGCATTTTTAAATCCTTTGAAAACTTTCACATTCTCTTGATTTTGCACAGTCTTGAGCACTATTTGTGGGTGTCATTAGTTGTTACACTTCTTTAGGATATGCTAGGAGATGCCTGGCCTAAGTAGGAATTAATCCTAGATGCATCTTCACTTGTTGACTTCATATAGTATTTGCTTGAGATGAGCAAAGGTATAAGGATAAGAGAGTGACAAATGCTCATTTTGCACAGTATTAAAGGATCATATGTGCTAGCATTTTAGGGGGATGTTTATACATTCTATGGTCAGGCATTTATTTTGTGTGTTTCTACAAATTTCATCAAATGAACTTAGTGTACTAAGTTTATGATTGATTTTAATGCCTTTAAGATCAAGAGGAATGACTTTAAAGGCCCAAAAAGTATCTAACTAGATCCAACCATGGTTAAGAAACACAGACAACCTAAGTGCAAAAGCATAGCCTGTAGGTGTAATTGCACCACCTGCCTATATAATTGTACCTTTTTACTCTTCCTCATAGAAGCCACCATGACATGGTGATTGGCACAGCTTGTGGCATGGTGCTTTTTTTCGTAGACTATTCGATTTCCTTATGTTTTTGTAATTTGCTAGATAAATTTGTCTATTTAGGGCTGTTGTTTTACGCCTCTTCTCCATCCATCTATCATCCCATTCCATCATTTGGTTAGAGCTAGACTCCATTATAGTGGAAGAAATCAAGCTAAAGAGCAAGAATCATAAGGATGCTAGATTAGGTTTGCATCACCGAGTTTAAATGTGCTATGGATGTGCTTTCTTTTTCTCTCTTCGCTTCTCTTTTCTCCATTAGTTTTATCGCTTTCTGGATTGTTGGATTACATTATGGTAATTTATGTTAGAATCATAGTTTTAATCTTAGGATTATGTTGAACTTGTGTTTGAATCTAACCTTATTCATTGTTTGTGTGCTTTAGAATTTTTAAGTAGTTTTATTAAATCTCAGAGTGATTATTTCTTGTGAGAGACTTTGCTACATTCTTGTATCTTTTAGGAATTATATGTAGTGCTAAAAGGTGAAATATGACATTGGCATTCCAAGTTTGACTTGTTGGAGTGATTACTTAATAAAGAGTCACCATTCAAGAAACCTTAGTCGATAATTGCATGCTTAATGAACCTACGGAGCCTTAGAAAGGGTGATTCATTAGATTTAGGTATTTCACTACCTTCAAAGTGGGTGTGATACTTTGATTATCAGTGTTGAAATTACCTAACGTGGAATAAGTACTTGAACTTACCTAAGTTAACTAATTCACTTATCCAATCTAACTCCAAGATAATTCATCCAATAGATTTTTCTTGCTTTGTTTACTTTAGTTTAAAATTCGAACCTTGATATGCTTAGCCTATCTTAAACGAAAATAGCCTAGTAAATTGACCTAGTCCTTGTGGGAGACAACCTTGACTTCCAACCATGCCACCGTACGCTTGCGGCCTAGTTTTTGTGGGAGAAGACCTTGATTTGCACAATGCCACCGTGTACTTACTGCTTTGTCATTACTAAAATTAATATTTAAGGATGCTTTTCTATGTTAGTTAGACTATGGATTTTGAACACTCACTTTTGGAAAAAAAAAAGAAAAATAGAGAGAAAAATGAAGAGTGCAGGAGATAGCTTGACTCAAAGACCTCTATTAGGGCTTAAGTGCCTTACTCATCCAATAAAACCCCTAAATAGGAAAGAAGCCTAAGTATGTGCTAAGTTGTTCCTCTTAAAGGTCAAGGGCCAAAAATCCAAGAGCTACTGATTCAGATGAAGAATTATAACGAGTCAAGAAAAGACAATGGGTGAAAAAAGGGAGAGGAAAGATAAGAGATTAAGGCTAATCACATCTAATAATATCTAAGCCCATTGGTTAGGTAGAGATGAACTTGGTCGAGCTCTTTTATACGAATATGAGAAAACAAGGACCCAATGATATGTTTTATTAGACTACTTCTATCAAGGGTGTCGATTTTGCTTGCTGGAACTTTGGATCAGATCTTCAATCTGAAGATAAACCTTACCAATGTCTGCTACGAACTCTTGAATGATTGTGCCAATGATTGTTTTGATAACTTCTCTTGGTGTGAGAGAACATATCTATCCAAGGGGGACACAAAGGAGTTATTGTCTATCAGGGCCCATAGAATAGTTCAACACATCATGACAGATCATGATGAGACTTTTTCTTAGACAATTTTGAAGTATATGGACAAGTCATAGAATCATCTCACGAAGCTCCTCTTCTCTATATAAATCTATAGACGTTGGTGTTTGACTACCTTAAGATTTCTCTAGAGGATGAGGAATGTATTAAGGGTGTTGACTTTATGATCAACAAGGAGAAACCAGAAGCCTTGAAATACAAGTCACATCTTCTTAGCAATGATTTCATAAAGATGAGTCTACTAAGAAAAGCGTTACCTCTAAACCTACCAAACCTATCCCACACCCTCCTTGACACCGTAAGCCTTGAAATCTCTAGACAGGACTTCAATGGGGATAAATATGGTACATACTTGATTAAGGAAAAGGCCTGTCAATCTAAGTGGATCCATGAGGTTGATGCCCTAAGATTCCTAACCAGATGGCTTTAGGTGGTGGTTTATGAGCTAATCAAGAATGACATGAAGCCAACCCTTGATAAGGACTAGAAATCATGTTTGGGTACATTGAGAGGAAGATAGAACAGATCAACATGAAACAGGATTGCAAGACAGCTATTGATACACTCGATCTCCTCAAGTAACCCTTTGTGTTATCTTTCCTTAAGAAATGGAATGAGATTGAAGAAGAAGCAGCAAATATTGTGGAAGAAAGAGAGAGAAGGTTGCAGAAGAGAAGAAGAAGCGAGAACAAAAGGAAGAGGTATCTATAGCTGAGGACAATGAGGTAAATATGGCAGCTTGAAGCTCCAAACAACCGAAAATAAGATCATCCTCATTGTCCGTGCCGGCTAAAAAGCCCATTCTAGCCACATATCTTTATTTAGTCCCTCTTGAAGATTGATTAGCTTCCACTACACTTTACAAACAATCTCTCTTAGGTCTTTAAAATAATTTCTATGGTTTTTGTGTGTGTGTGTGTGTGTTTATTTTGAACAATTTGGATTATGGTTTGTAAGTTTGAACAAATGTCTTACATATTTCCTTAGTTTGATCTCACTTTTTGGTGAAACTCAAGGAGGGAGAAAACATGGGAATTTTACTTCTTAAACAAGTAAAGATGGGCTAAGGGCAGCCTTTACAGAAGCAGTTGGTATCCCTCAAGGCAATGGCCCTAAGATGACTCTATTTTTGGATTTCAGTACCTGTAACTTTGAAAAGTTTATAGATTTAATATTTTATATATATTCTTCTAACTATTCTTCTTATGATAATAATTATCTTAAGATAACTGTTAGCTATGCATATGAGTATGACTACTTACACTTATCCTTGTATGGCACTTAATATGTGCTATTAGTTAACTATTCTTTTATGTTGCTCTATGCACGAAACTAAAGGGGAGCCTACAATGTGAACTGTAAGACGCTTATCCCATGCTTTAACTGCTAAAGATGGGGAGAGCATAATTTATTAACTATCTTCTATCGTGTATGCTATTTGTTTGATAAATGTTGTCTTTCATAGAAAGGGGGAGATTAAAGAGTGACCTTAATGTAATGTGATGCTTGATATATGTTTTGATCTCAAGGAACATTTTCCATATAGATTAAGAGTGATTACATCTTATTTGCTCACATTTTTTAATCTTATTTATGTGCTTGATTGCTTATAAGAAACGTGTTTAACTAGATCATTAGGTATCTAATTGCCTGGACTTCCAAAGCTAGAGTTTGTCTACCTTGACCTCGTATCACAACGATCTCAACTAGCTTATCCAAATGGACCCTTGTCAAAGGCATAAAATTGGTTGAACCTTGAATAAGGTTAAAATGATTTTTGTGAAACTTTGATCATTTATTTAAATCTGGAAATTGCGCATTTGTTGAGTGAAATTTAAATTATTTGTGAATATGTAGTTCTATGATAAAAAGACATAGCACAAATTTTAGAACGAAGTTTTTCAACATATGCTTAAGATTTGGCTGTGTTTTCCCCTTTTCAGAGGTTGTAATCTACCACATTATGCTACCCTGGATTAATTAACTTATTTATGATGTAATTAATTAGGTAATCTTGCCCGTTACTCAATTATACAAGAAGCAAGGTTAACTTTATGCTTTTTGATGATATAGTTGGTAACATTTGGGATGCTTAGGAAACCCCAAATCAGACAAAGACCAATAACACTTTTATTGAAAGCGACTGTTATAGTCAACCTTATTAGAATTAAAGAATGTCAAAATCCAAGCCTGAAAGAGTGGTCTCTGCCGCAGCAAAATTGGAATGCAATGAGTAAGATATTAAATGTAGGCTAAAGGACCACCTCTCTAAGGTGTAAGACGTTAAGAACTGCCTGAGCAAATGTCCAAAAAGTGAACAAACGTCAAGACCTTTGAACCAACCAATAGTTGTTGGAGAGAGGCATCTAATGGAATGTTTTGAAGTGTCCATTGGCTACATCTTCATCATCCTCCAATAATCTCACGCTCATTGCCTATAAATAGAGACCATAACTAAAGATAAAAATTGCACAACACACAAGAACAAAGATTTTAACTCTTATCCTAATTGTCATTGTACTCTTGAGTTTTCAACTTCAAATCTTTGGAAACTTTGTATAAATTTGACATTCCTTGTGAGGCAAAAGGATAGTGAGAATCCTATTGGTAAATAGGAAGGTTGATGAAAGGTATCATCCTTCATAAGTGAGGAATTAGAATAAGTCAAGTGAGGTCTTAAAGGGCATGTTATTGTTAAGGCCTTAGGTGTACACTTATAAAATGTGTAAATCTCGAAGCAAATCAATACAAGTGGTTAAATCCTAAGGATCCTTAAGCAGGGATGTAAACCAAGTGGAGAAGTGAAATTCATGAACTAACTCTACATGGTGTACTTTCTGCATTACTCTCTTGCTGCTTATCTCCCTTGATATATTTGGTCAGTGCTCTTCACTTAATTATTCATTGTCCTTGACTTTGCTATTATATGTTATTTATGTGATTATATCTATCTTTGCATTTGTCTATGGTCATCTTATTGACCTGCCTCAAGGGTGAGTTACTTGGGACTAGTAAATATTGCTCAGATTATACAAGCTATAGATATAATATGGTGACTAAGATCAATTGGATCAATCTTGGATTAATTTGGTCATGGCTATAGAAGAGAAGGACTTGATAAATGGGTTGAAAATTTTATCAAACTTAGGTGGTATCTCTAATACCATGCACAATTTTAAGATAAAAGACGCTTGTTTCTCATGACCCTCTCCTTGGCTAGGACTCTGTTTTATTGTATACAAAAATATGTTGCACGCACACATAAGAAAACATAAGAGAATTCTAGTCCAATACAAAGTACACATTGGTTGATCCTTCACAATATAATCCAGTTAGGTTTCCTATCATGCTAGGTAACCTAAAAGATCCAAATGTGGCTTGCGAAACACTTTAGCCTATGCAATTCTCCAAAGGTTAAAATCTTGTACTTACACAAAACATTGGACACAACCGTAGATACAACTGTAGAGAATCTAAATATCCAATTTGATTTAAAGTCAGTTCAAGGTTAGTTAAATAAAAAGGTACAAGCCACTCATCCTTTTTATTCTAATTGCATGACCATGATTAAATAAGAAGAATGATGTGATAGGATTCAGTGTTGTTATCATGAATTAATCATAGTACAAATTAGGTCACTAATCAAAGTGTTCCGCCCTTCAAGTGGAGCTGTTTATTAGGATTCCCGAACTTGTTAATTAGCTTGACATTATGGAAGTAAATTAGCTTAAATTGATTATAGACTTAAGATAGATAGATATTATTTAATAATTTCCCTTGGGGAGGGGGGCTTAGCATCACAACTGCATATGCAAAACTATAACCAAAAAAAAAAGCTAAAAAGAAAAAGGAATGTGCATATATTTCTAAAGAAGAAAGTTTACTATCACAGGTGAAATTTTAAAACAAAAAAAGTTTCTTTTTCCTGTCCAAATTCTTATCTTTTTAATGGAAAGAGGGGGGTTTCATTAATTAAAGTTCAATACTGTACCAAGGTCATTCAAAACCAAATCAAAGATATAATCTACCCCCAATCCAATTAAATCTAGACCTCCGAATCACAGGGTTACAAACGAGTAATATTATGAGCTACCTTATTCCAATCCCTCCTTACAAATGAAAAGCGAATAAGTCAAAATTATTAGAAAGTAGGAAAATACCATCAACTATCACACCCACATTCAAGTGGAGCTTCATTTCATTTTTTAGCTTGGACATCAAGGCCATGCAATCTCCTTCAATCACAACTTCTCTCATACCTATGGCTTGAGCCTTTGGAGAGAACTTCCAAGCCCAATGCTTCTCTAATTTTGATCCCAAAACCCATCTCCCTAGGCAACAACACTCTATAGAATTTCTCTTGCCCCCAGCTCGACTGACCACACCCTATCCACAAATACAATCTCCAATCCTACCAGCATCAAAATTCACCTTAACCGTGCTTTCATCTGGTGGAACCTAGGCATGATTGCCTAGACTAGAGCACACCTCAACAATAGCCTAGGAATCCCTATACTCTTGGACATATTTGATAACTCTTGAGCTTACAATTGAGCATCTACCTCCCTTTACCATGAATCACTCGATTCTTAACATTCCAAGTTTCTATACACACTACCACAAATTCACCCCAATCCTCCTCCTCTAATTTATCATAAGCATAGAAAAGAGCATATGAAATAGATGGCAAGCAATACCTTCCACAAAATGGAGGAAATTACTCCCTGCCCACACCTGCAATGCCAACGAGCATCTAAGGAGAATGTAAGACTATAATTCTACTGCAACTCCACAACCATGGCAACATATATTGTAATTGGACAAATAATACATTAACCTAGATGTAATTGGCAAAGCATTAACACAACATTGCCATTTAAACATAAGGATTCTCAAGGGTACCTCTATATTCCATATAGCACGCTAAGCTTGCTTACTTCTACCACTAGAGTAACTTGAACTTGAACCATGCTCATGCCGACAAATGAAGTGGTAAGCCTCCTTCACCATAAGTTCACCATAGATGAATAATCCTACAACCTAGAATCCACTGACTAATAGATACTAAGAAGTATCGACTTAGTAATTTCTACATCAACTAAGGAGAACACACACTTCACCATTTCATCTCTCTAACATCCTCAGTAATGATCAATCAAATCCATGAAGCAAAAAATAGAAAATTGATGAACCTAAAAGGATAATGACCTCAAATCCACTTAGAGTCCCATATGCTTAATGACATCCTATCTTGACTCATGCCCTCACTTCCGCACCATTACCTATTTTACTGCCCACATACTTCCCTGAGTATGGATTTATATTGCAATTCTTGATCTTCAACAAATGATCATAAACAAATAGTCATCCAATATATTGGGCATGCTTAAAAGTTTCAAAGTCGTTGGACCCCAAGCCCCCATCATCTTTCCCCTTGTATAACATTTCCTTAACCAATTGGATACATTTTACACCTCTTCAAAGTGGAGTGTCCCCACAACAAATGGCTCATCATAGATTGGATATCATCACACAAATCCTTAGGAAATCTTTAAAACCCCTTCCTGATCATGGATAGGCACAAAAATTCTCACTTCACCTTATCATGAGCTTTGGACATATCTAACTTGATGGCCATGTTACCATCAACACCTAAATTACGATGCATATATAAAATGCCTCACAAGCAATCAGCACATCTTAAAAAAATACGATTTGAAGTGAAAGCACTCCAATTTTCAAAAATAATACTAGCAAGAACTCCTTAAGCCGATTGGTAATCAACTTTGTCACCAACTTGTACTTACATTACATAAACTAATAGGCCTAAAATCATAAATATCAATTGCCTTATGTTCTTCGTGGATTAAAAACCATATTGCTACGGTTAAGTTCATAAAAATAAAGGGTGCTATTCAAAACAACCAACACAGCTCTACACGCAATGTTTCCAACAATAGGCCAAAATTTTTGAAATAAATAAAGATTTATACCATCTAAGATAGGAACTTAACCTATACGCATATGATTTAAAGCTTGTTGAACCTCATCTTTTTTCAGTGTAGCCACATTCATCTCCTTTGTAACCTTCGACGGGATAGGTAGAGCATTTTCTCTATATTTGAGGGGCATGTAGACATGAAACGGGCTTGAAAGGGATCAACACCTATCAGTTTTTGAACCCAAAACATCATCAAGGCCCTTTAACACAAAAATGGAGTTAAACAGTACGTCCACCACAAGCTCTATGATGGAACCAAGCGGAAATTTTGTCCCTATACTTAATCAAATCAATTCTTGACCACTGACCATGATAGCTCCGCTCTATGCATACAAGTTCGAATATCCTTCAAGATCACGTTCCTTGTCTTGTTAGCTTTAGCTTCATCTAACTCTTTGCGTTAACAATTTGCACCTAGAATACTTCTCTATTTCATCTTAACAGTGCCTTCATACACGCATCAATCTTAGGTATGCAATCTCAAGCCATTTTTTATGATCTCCTTGTTCTGATCATCCTTTGGCTACATAATTTCACAGGGTTTTCTTTTCCTCCTTTTCTATCCCTCTTCCACTAACGGTGAAATAGTAAGTTTTTTAGTTAGATGATTAGGTAGGTCCCAATTAAGATAGTCAAATCGCATAGATGGAAAAGGGATCAACCACTCAATATCAGCATAGAATCTATCCAATTAGAATCAAATTTCATGACTATTCAAAACCACATAAAATTTTAGAGGGGCCTTTCTTTCTAAAAATTGTAGAATATTTAATTTAGATCGTCCCCCAAAGCCAGGTGGAGAAGAATGTAATTTTACATCCAAAATCATGGGACAAGTTATCAAAATATTTTTTCGTCTCGAGCAATGCATCCTTATAAATCTCCACTTTGCATCGTCTTTGTCCAAAGCTACCTCAATGTCAATGTGATTTGGTGAAAGCATAATAAGAACACATATACTTCCTTCACCTACAAGAAGACCAAGGCCCCCAACCTATAGTGACCATCCACATGCATGCCATGAATGCCCCATGACATTGATGGTAATACCCAACGGTTAAGAAGCTTCATCTCTACTGTATTCAATTTGGTGTCTATCTTCTAAGAACATCGCCTTCAACTTAACTCTTTGGAAAAGAATTACAGAGGTAACAACCTGCTTGGAGTCAGTGACATTGGGCCCCAACAATTAAGGTATATGATACTCATTGCCTGTGCAACCTTTGCCTTCTCCCCTATCATAAGCATCCATTGTTACCTCCTGCATGCCTACACCCATCTTCCTGTAATTTTTGTCATCAGATTCATTACTGGGCAGTTTCTATTTGAAAAACGTTAGACCTGATAATCAACTCATTCTCATCAATCAACATGTCGGAACAACTGCCACCATTACCTTCGCATTACACCATTTGGTTTTAGTAGAACAAGCCACTAACAACCTCATATCCTCATAGAGTTCAGCCCCCATATTACATAATTTACTCTTCATAGGACAAGCGCTGAACCACATACTGTATTAGAGGTTTGAATCAACCCTATCTTCATTAAAAAAAAAAAAAAGAATCATAGTTTTTTTTTTTTTTTGGTACACATGCCTAAGCTTACTATCATTATGAAGCAGGCTCATCATCAATTTCATTGCTCCAACATTAAACTCGCTATCAATGTGAAGCTTACCAAGTACAGAAGGAGCGGCCTCCTATATTGTATCGTTGATGGGACCCTTATCGCGGACTACCAATCCCTCCACCTCTATTGCCAACTTCAAGGTTTTCCAATTTGCTTCTAAGTTGGCTGCCATCGATACCTTCTTACCTTGAAAGCAACTGAAACCAAAATTTGGGCAAAGACCCTAGTCCTAAAGAACCTCCTTGAAAGACAGAACGACTATGAGAAAAAGCACCCAATACTAGGGGTGATCAAAATAAGTTAATCGAAAATTCGGCTAACCGAAAACCGTTTAACTGGAAATTTGGTTCGCAGATATTGTGAACCATAAACCAAACCAGAACTTTCGATTAACCGATTTTCGGTTAACTGAATTTTCTGGTTCGGCAAAAATCTGAACCGTAATTGAACCGAAAAACTTGATTAATCGGATTTTTGGTTCAGTTAACCTGATTTTCGGTTTGGTTACTAGTTAACTGTTAAGTTAAATTGTTACTTTCCATTTTCACTCTTTTTTTACTCTAATTGAACTATTTAAGATATCAAATATTAATGTACACATTATTACATATTTAGTCTTATCCTTTTGCAATTACAAAATCTACATTTGACCAATATAAATTACGTATTTTTAAAAAATTGAAGTTTTGGTTTCCATTAACCTTATGGTTAATCGAATTTCAAATGACCGAACAAAAACTGAAAACGAAATCGAATCCGCAAAATTATTTCATTTTGGTTAACCAAACCGCATTTTTTGGAAAATCAATCCGCTTAACTGTTTTTTCAAGTTCGAGTTTTCGATTTTCAATTCAGTTTTTCGATTTTGGATTTTTTTGCTTTCCACTACCATGCCACCCTTAGCAAAATACCTCCCACTGTTAGGGTTTCTACTTAGCGAGAGGAAAAACAAGAGTTCTTGTTTCTCCTTTCCAACTTGTGGATATTGTTTTTCTCCTTGACCAAAACCTTGAAATTGGTTTTTTTTTTTCTCTAAACAGAAAAACAATATTCTTGATATTGTTTTCCCCGCCCGTGAAATACAAATTGGCGCCCGAAGATCTCTTAGTTTTTCCAAAAACAACCAGGCAAGTAATTCTTTGCAACGTGGACTCCGTCACAGCTTTTCCCAAGCTTGCCTTAAATTGGTGTGGGATCTTTTCCTCCAAAGCAAACACTCAACCTTTTACCATTTCAGCATCAGAGCCTTCACGAAGTTCGTCCCCTTTCAAAATATCCTTAGCGACGAAGGAAAAGAATGGGCAGGAAAGCCCGTGCAACGAAGGTTAGTTCTAACTTTTTATTTTTGCTGTCTAAGACCGAATTAAGTTACGCTTTAATAGCCATTGAAGTTTTAGATCATTGCTGAGATTAGGACCTTAAATACATTAGATTTTAGAGGCAAAAACCTATATGTAGGTCGGTCAAAACCTAAAGAAAACGAAACTTACGCTTAGACTTGTTCAAAGTTGGATTTTTCTGTCCCTTGTGTTGTCTGTCATCTNNNCACACACACAAAAAAAAGGTGGAAAAGTTCTGCTTCGGTATCTTTCACATCTACCGCAGTTTATTTAAAAAAAGTTAAATTTGAATGTAAGCCCTTGCAACGTCTCATATCTTGCAGAAGCTGCCGAAAGTTTGTGTTTTTGAATTGTCAGCCTGTATAAGTCCAATTGTAGATAGGTTATGGATTGTTTAAGGGTGAAGTTTGGCAACTGGGTCATATTTTAGGTTTTGTTGTCTTTCTTATTCTTGTTTTTGAGTGAATTTTGACCACTTTTTGTAGCTTTAGTTTAGTCGATTAAAGCATATGCTTCTGTTTTATGGACTACTATACAGTGGTTTTAAAATTTAGTCCGAGAAAATTAACCTCTGTACAACTTGGGATAAGGTTATTATATCAAATTCCGAGTGATGGATTTGGATTTTGAAATCATCAGACCTAGAAAATTTCTGAACGGTTTGCTACTTTTTCTGTTAGTTGGTGCGGATTCAAATTCCATTATAGTCAGTAGAGATGGGCCCTAGGATATACGTCTTCCTCTTACGCCGACTAGGTTGTTCCCATTTAGGGCGGTTTAGCCAAAATCCGCATAACTTGATTAAAACCTATACCACTCAAAATCGAAATGAAGGGTTTAAAAGGGTCTTAAACGGGTGATGTGTGGGTAGTGGACCATTGTTGTAGGTATATGCATATATATTTTAAAAACACCTACCCCTACCCATACTCGATTAGTATCTTGATTGTCTACATTTTAAAAAGCTCATGTTAAATTTGAGTTCGAAAAGACAAGGAACGCTAATTACCTTATTTTAAGCATGTCTATTTTGTTTGTTACATCAATTTCGACCAAGAATTTTAAATTTGTAATGCGTTAGTCCAGCATCTTCCTTATTAGCATCTCGAAGTTCATCCTCATGTTTAGTGTACCGGAATCTAGTTGAATATAGATATTATTTTGTACCTTTTATATGTACTTGAATAGAACACGTGAACTCAATGGACATGGTTATGCGCAGTTGCTCACAGAGTATTTGTATGGATATTAATTTCCAAAATCCAATGGATACAACTATGGATATGGGTATTACTTTTAAAAATGATTATTGCAAGTATCACCTGTGAGGCTTCCAGGTTCCCATTACAGAGAGATGGTCAACCCGGGCTATCTTACCAAAACCAAAAGAAAATTAAAAAAAGAAAAAAAATCACCACTTGTACACCTGTGAGGTTTCTGCTACCCTATCATAGATGAGGTTTGGAAGGTTGATGTGGTCTTACCCAGTAAGCAAAGAGGCTATTTCCACATCGTCCTTTCGGCTGTGTTTGGGATCTTGGAGGAACCCATGTTAAATAATTCTATGTCACGCTTCAGTGATCTAGTAATCTAAATTATGGACGATTTAAGTACAGAGATTCATATGATTGATTGGTCATCTTAAGATATGGAGATAGGATTATTATTTATTGACTTTGGTGTATCACATTATCTCCCCCACCCTCAATCTTTGTGTGTGTGTTCGTGCATGTGAGGTTTTTTCTGTCATTTCGTTTTTTTTGGGGGGGGGAGGGCAGGAGTTCTTGTAAGCTTGATATTATGCTATATTCGTAAGTCTGGTTTACAGAGCTATGTGTGATTTCATAGACTTGGCCCCCATGCACCAAAAATTTATACTCCGACATTTAAATTTACTATTAGGTATATTGCATATTCTTAATAATGTCTAAGTCACTATTAAAATCGTCTAGCTGTATCTTCTTTTGTAGCTGCCATGTATATAAGGAATTCTCCAACATTTGATGTTCTTAATAGCATCTAGTGCTCTATTGAATATGAATACACGATTCAAAGTAGAAGTCCATATAGGTTTGAATTTGATATGGCTATGAATACCAATTGTTGGAATTTTGTTCCTAATTAGCATAAAGATTCACCAAGCATAAACACATATGTTTCTGGAAACTTATTGTTTGATAATTATTTGAAACCACATAGGGTCTTCATTACTTTATGTTTGTTTTTTGCCGTGATTATTGTGTTCTAAGCAGAGGTTAGCTTGTTCTCAGGGTATTATCTTTCATCAATGTATCACAATTTCATGGTTTAATCATGTTTTCTTAATATTCTTGTAATGTTGGGATGTATTTCCTCTTGGC
>NCQV01067709.1:4619-15602 GCA_002740545.1 Lophocereus schottii
AATGCAGTTAGAAAAATATAGGCAACATTACGTTAAGGCAATAAAGTTTCAACACCACATGGATTGAAATCCTAAAATGAGTTTATCTCAAGGCTATTATCTGGAGGGATGCTGCTTGCTTCTTCAAGGGTAACCCTTAGGCTAACTGCACCTATTTCGAAGAATTTCTGAACTTTATCCCATTTGACTTTCATCAAAAATTGGGATCAAATTGAGGAAATATATGGGGCATTGTTTTAAACTTACAAACCACAAAATCAAATTGCTTAAAAACCGACACACAAAAACCAAAGAAAATTGTTTTGAAAAACTCAAAGATATTATTTAGCAAAAGGGGGTGGGGTTGATAAATCCTCGAGATGGACTGAATGGAGATATTTAGTTGGAATCGGCTTTACAGCCACTAGAGACTAGGAGGATGATGCTATTTCAAGTTCCTTGGAGCTCTTAGCTGCCATGTTTATCTCGCTATCCTCTCCCTATCCTTAGCCTTAGACCTCAGCCTTCTATTCACCCTTCCTTTTCTCTCATACAGCCTTCTTTTGTCTTTCCTGCACAATGCTCACTGCTTCTTCTTCAACTTCTTTAATTTCCTTTTTCTTCTTAAGGAATGCAGATTCATGAAGGGTTTTTTAAAAAGGTCGAATTCCTTACTAGCTACCTTGAGATCATGTTCCTATACCCACATGTTCTATTGCCTTTGAATATACCCAAAGATGACCTGGGGTTCCTTCGTAGGAGTTACCTCAAGTGGATCTTTGATCAATTAACAAGCCACACCCTGAAATCCTTAATTTAAGAATATCAAGGCATTGACCTCACGATCCACTTAGACTAATAGACCATTTGCTCAATCAAGCATGTTTTAAAGTTGTCATCAATAGAGGCCAACATAGCAGTTTAAGGCTCAAGGTGTCAAGTAGGGAATGTGGTGAGTCTTGATGAGATTTAGGTTTGGCATGTTTGGAGGAAATGCTCTTCTCAGGGCACTCATCTATATATTACCATCGCTTAGAAGGAGTGCACTTGTATTTTAAGGCTTCAATTTCTCCTTATTGATAATAGAGTCAACCACCTCAACACATTTCTCGTCCTCAAGAGGAACCTTAAAGTACTCAAACACCTTTGTAAACAAATTCACATAAGGAAAAGGGGCTTTCCAAAATGAATCTTTCACTGTGTCCATATGCCCTAGGACTATCTTCAAGAAGTTTCATCATGATTAGTTATGGTGTGCTGAATCATTTCAAGGTTCTTTTTTAATAGCTTGAATCTAATCCATGATAATTACTTTATTTAATCTCAATTTAATAGAGTTAATGTCACATTTCAATTTGATATTTGAAATATCTATACAATCGCAGGCTGAGACGCCAAAGTGGTCTTGAAATAAGATTTAGTAGTGTTTGGTATAAATTCATTCAATGTCTACAAATAAATATAAGTTCTCATATTTATGAAAGTGATTAAAATTCATATTATTCATGCAAGATACTAAGTAAGAATACTTTATATAACTAAGTAAGAATACTTTATATAATTTGCTCATTTATACTATGAGAGTAAAACAAAAATATGAATAAACAAAATAAAAACAAATACCAAAGTCCATATTAATCAATTTGGATAAAATTGATAATTTTTATAAATAATTTACGAAATTCCTAGAAACAAAATGAGAGAAATATGGATATGAACTATGAAGCGAGTAAAATTGAATAAATTGAAAGAGTTAAAGCTCATGGATCAAATAGGTGGTTGTATTTTGGGAAAGAATAGGTCTAAGATCCTATTCTTTTCATTAGGAAATTGCAGGTGCGGAATGGGACGGGGGGAAAGAGTGGGTGAGAGTGGGTAGAAGTGGTTTATTATATGTGGGAGTGAGAAGGAGTGGGAATGAGTGGGAAGAAGTGGGAATGAGTGGAAAGGAGTTGAATGAAATAGGAGAGTTAGTATAAATTAAGTATTTTGTTTTTTTAATGAAATATTTTATTTGTGATAGTAATTATCAATACTAAATTTTTGTTAGACTGAAAAAAAATATTTTTCTGTGTTGACTCGGGTACGAAATATTATTTCGTGGCCGTTGTTACCCTAAAAAAATTATAATTTTCATTATTCGTAAAACAAATTGCGGATGTATTTTTTCATATATTAACCAAATATGGACAATGAAAAAAATACACATCTGTTCAGGCCCCATTCTTTTCGTTGGTAAATCCAAATTTATCAACCTTAACCAACTTTAACCCACATCAACCCACTTCACAAATTTCAATAAAAAAAATATCTACTTCAATCCACTTCAACCCATTTCAACCCACTTCAACACTTTCTACTATTTTAACCAACTTTTACCCATCATACAAAAAAAAAAGTTCAACCCACTTTAACTAACTTCAGCCAACTTTAACTAACTTCAACCTCCTTCAACCCACTTCAACCAAAAAAATACCAACTTCAACGTACTTCAACCTACTTTTACCAATTTTAACCAACTTTACCCATTTACCAACTCATATTTTCTAACGAAAAGAACATGCCCTCAGTACACGGAGGACAGTCATCTGCAATTTTTATGAAGAACTTCCAATATATTGTTACCAATGTACACAGAAAAAAAATCTGTTCAAAATACACGTACACGTACATTGCACCTGTAGTTTCTATCACGAATTACAAATAACGCCAAAAAAATATACACATTACTTCATTCTACTAGAAATGTACAATTTCTGTCACCACTTATAATGAACAAAAAATAAATCTGTTACACATACAGCAATAGCCATCCAAGCTTTGGTGACCTATAACAAGTATTTCATAACCAATGTAAAAAAAATTAAGGATCTCTTCCATATACAGAATTAAACCCAAAATATCTATAAGTCATAAATAACTAACATTTGCTTAAAAACGTAGAAAAAAATTATTATTTCATCGATATATATAACAAAAAAATTACATCATTTATAATTTCTGATAGGACTAACAAATATTTTCATAACATTCGAAAAATAAATAAAACTTTTCATAAGACTATTTGTACACACAATTATATAAATTATAAAAGTTTTCAAAATATGAGAAATAGTAGTTATATTTAGGAGTGGTAAGGCGTGGCTAAGAGTGGCTGGGAGTAGGAAGTATTGGTATTTCTTTAAAAGTGTGGGATGAAGTGAGAAAAGGGGGGAAGAAGTGGCGGGAATGAGAAGGAGTGGGATGGGTTCATTAAATCATAAAAAGAACAGGCGTAAGTGAGCGCCAAAATCTTTGAGATTGGATGGAAGGATAAGTTGAATTTTAAAAGGAAAGGAAAGAAAAGAAAAACAAATAAAAATCTAAGTTGGCATTAATTAGACGTCATCCAAGCTTGGTTCTTTCTACACCCAACCCATGCGCAACCCCCTCCGTGTTCTGCTTTTGCTTTGCCTCTGTCCAGGCCATTCCGCACTAACCTTGTGTCGAGCCGGTGTCAGCCACCTACCCCAACCACCAATCCCGTCAGCCCACCGTGCGACTGTCTCCCACTCCTTTTATTCCTTGAGTGATGGCAAGGTGAATTCAAAGTTTTCTTTCATTTGTTTTCATGATTTTCTCTTGATTGAATTGATGAATTGTGCTCTTTCAGCCTTATTGGAGTGTTGTTGTTCCAAAGTTTGAAGTTGATGATGATAACCTTTGGTGGTGGAATGTATGGGTACGTGCTTAGGTGTGTTCATGGGGTGAGTGGGTTTTGAGTATTGATTGTGAAAATGTACTCATATGAGTTTATTGTGTTGAAAATTAAGAGGATTTTGTTTAAGTCTTGAAAAGAATTAGGGGTTGATTTTATAGGTGTTGAATTTTGCCATTGCAAAGTTGAAAAGGTGAAGAAGTGCTTGAGGTTGAAGATGGGAGGAAGGAGAAGAATACTGTTTTATGGTGGAATTTTGAAACAAATTAATGAATCATAAGGTTGGAGTTAATTTGGGAAATTAAATATATGCAATTTGAGTGCGTTAGTGACTAAAAGCTATATTGAGGATTGATTCTAAAAAATAATTTGATAAAAGTAGTGAGTACAAAAGACCATGATGTTGGTTAATGATAAATTTGGTGTTAATGTTGTGCAAAAGGGTGGTTAAAGGTTTACACATGCTTAAATGGCTTATAAATGAGCTATTTCTTGCAATTCAAACAAGCAAACGGTAATTAAAGTCTACACAAGATTTTAAAAATTAATATCTTTGCAAAATTTGGCTCCAAAAATATAGTATCACATTTAGAGTAAAATTAAACTGTAAATTAGGCCTGTTTAAGCTAACCACTTTCGCCAATAGTTTATTATTTAATAAAGGATAGAGTTGAACAAGTAAAACCATGATAATAATGTTAACACTAATAATAGTAGTAATAATGACAATAATAAATGGTACCGTAATATAGCTAATTTAATCAATTTAATGACAAATGGGGAGTAAGGTTTATTTGTAAGTTCAAGAAAATAAGGGTGCCTATACTAGTAATTAAGGAAAATAATAATAAATAAATGCCAAATAAAATACGGATTATTTTCAAAAATTGCAATAACAAAAAATATTCAAAACTTACTAATAACAAGAGAACAATTTGAAACAGAAACGATGTCATTTTCGTCAGTATTGAGTTGTAAATAAATACTTTACATGACAGGAAAATTTTAAATCCAAGTACTCTTACTGACTGTAGCCTTTAAAAATTCACATATCTTTTATATATACCCAAAAATCTTATAATATGCTGGTGTTTATTGAATCATTTTCAAGCGCAGTTTTGCCACACAATCAAGTGGACCCACTAGTTATCAATTATCGGAGTTTAGGCCAATTAATTTACCAGTGTGGTTTCAGCTCAGGCTTATTGATCGGCCTGGGAGGTATGCACATATTCAATGATCGCATTGTATATTTTGGCTCATCAATTTGGGTTCCACTTTCAGATAATAACTGGTAACTACTTTAATACAATTCTCTCTTCCCCTCATTTCAAACTAAAATGAATTGAAATGCACGTGTTCACTAAAAAATGAATTTCTATCTTTACAGCATGGGAGTAAACGTATTGAACTTCGACTCACTATTCAAATATTTTGTGTTTATGCTTTTAGATAAATAAATTGTGAAGTCCCGACCTTACAACACTCCAGAACCTTGAAGACAAATAATGGACTTAGATGAGCTCACAATGACATTTTCTAAAGTCATGGGTCATCAAAGTGTATGCTTCATAGGTTGCTAGGTTGACATTTGAGTTGACTGTGAATAAACGATGCACCATTGGGATTCCATGGGTAATAGCCCGAATATAATCAATGTTAATTATTTTAGTTAATCTTAAATTAAGAAAGTTGGCGCCGCATTTCAATTTGTCACTTGGAATATTATCCGCTTGCAGGTTGTGACAACAAAGTTGGTTCGAAATAAGATTTAATCATGTTCTGTATAAAATCATTCAGAATGTGTGAATAAATGAAAAAAATAAATAAAATAAAATTAGCCCATGTATAATAGTGGGTAAAAGTTGTAATTCTTCATGGAAGATAGATAATTTGCCTACCTATGTTATGCAAAGAAAACAATAAAGCAAATAAATGAGGAAAAATAAAAACAAGGAATATAATAGGCAATACGGGTTAATTGTATAATCTTAAAAATTGCCTAAATATTAACCCAAAACATTTACGAGCTAGAAACAAAAATTTGTTTTTGTGAAAAAAAAATAACTAAATTTTAGAGGGAGAAGATGGATTAAACTTAATTTCATTATCTAAATTCTCCCCCTTAACAGACATCCATGCCCCTTTTCTTAAGCAAGTGTGAACCCCCTTTAATTCTCTGCCAATGTGACCTCTGTCCCCTTGCTATCTCACGCTATCTCTACTCTCCCACGCTGACCATAGCCTTAGCTGTTATGCCGTGATGGAGGTCACCCCTCTAGAGTTCAAGTTCAGCCAGTCAACTCAAGCTAGAATGTCCAAGCATTGGTCCAGGAGGTTCAACTCAAGGTCTTAACTCCATTGATCTTCTTATCATGACAACATACTCACTAATCTGCTACCTAATCCAGTGAGTATTGGATCCCTTTTCAGGGAGTAGCTTAGATCACTTGCTAGCTCTCATATAAGCTAATAAATGATACTAGGTGCCCCACACTTTGATGATAACTCAGCATATCAAGCTACCAGGTCAGCCAGCATAGTCAGCACCATGCCTAGATTACAAGCTAATCATGTAGTGTTTTGGTGAGTTAACTTTGACTCTATCTTATAACAAGCTTTTGGCTCATTTAAGGATGTTAAAGGGTGCCTAAAATTATTATCCAAAGGGGTCTTAAAGTTGTAGAATCAGATCAGCCAGGATCAGCTTTTATCCATCACAAACTCACTTGAAATTCCCTTTTATCCATTGGATGTTTAACTGATGTCCTTTGCTAACTACCCGGGACTTTCTCAAGGCTAGGGGCTATAACTTGCTGATAATAACCATCATTAGCTGGTCCTTGATCCCTTACTAACTTGACACCTCAGTAATCGACATTAGGAACCTAAATAGGTGTTAAAGGTCAGGCTTAACTAGCTGTTTAGAGGCTGTTTTTGTTTAAGCTTGTAATACTATTTTTAGTATCTTTGTATTCTGGTTAGCCGTTGAGAGAGGGATTGATGCTTAGTTTAAAAGCCTAATTTTTATGTTGTATTACTCAGTTGTTGATGAATGAAAGTTGAGCTAAGCTCCTTACCCTCAAAATTCTCTTTAACTATCCTGTAATGTGATTAGTATAGGTGGTGTTCTAGTGAGTCTTGGTTGTCATCTGCTGGTATTTTTGTTTCCAGATTGCTTCTAGGGGCCCTAAACTCAGCTTGTTGGTGTGTCTTACCCAAGATTGAGCTTTGTTTACCTTGTTTTCTATGTGTATTTAGACATAATTCTAGTCCAGTCTGTTTGATCTCCAATATGTGTGCTTGCTTCTACCATTTCTCCCTCGCTCTTATCTAATTCTACACCATATTTGGTATAAGAACTTAGGCTATTCTCCTACGCCTGAACCTTAGCCGAAACACATAGCTCACAAAGAACCTGTTTCCCTGATCAGGCAAGATGAGCAACAGTATGACGTTAGAGGAGAAATTTAAAACTTTGATGAAAAATTATGCGCATCTTGAAAAATAAAATGAGTATCTCAAGAGGTGGCTTGGTGAGTCCTTTAAGAACAAAAGGAGAGCTTTGCATTCTGACTCAGCAAACTCTTATGGCCACTCACATGGAGAAATTGATTACCAAGGTAACTTTTTTGGCACCTCTAGTGAAGATGAGTTTGAACCCAGGCACAGAAGAAATAAAAGACATCATCATCACCAGTCTAGCCATGACATCAAGGTAGAAGTTCCTAAATTTGAAGAAAAGCTTGATCTAGATGAGTTCATTGACTGGTTGCATACAGTTGAGAGGGTCTTTGATTATAAGGACATTCTAGAAGTTAAGAAGGTCAAATTGATGGCTTTAAGGCTAAGGAAGTACGCCTCTCTCTAGTGGACAAACCTCTATGCCAAAAGAGCTAAGAAAAGGTAAAGCAAGATCAGAACCTGGGCCAAGACAAAGTCTAAGCTTAAGAACAGGTTCTTACCTTCTTTTTACCTTTAGGATAACTACTCTCAAATACATAGTTTAACTTAAGAAACTATGTCTGTTGAGGAATACACTCGAGAGTTTAAAAAAACTCTCGATTAAATGTGATTTACAAGAACCTGAGGACCAGACCATTATGAGGTACTTGAGTGGTCTTGACCATGAGTACTCCTATGTTGTAGAACTACATCAGTATACTACTTTTTGAGGATATATGTGTATTGGCTCATAGAGCCCAGTAACAAAAGAAAATCAAGGCAGTTAAGAAGAAATCACCAAAGCCTTTTTCCCAAAAACCCATCTTTCAACGAGGGGAGCACCCGTCTGACCCCTAAACCAACTAGTAACTCCTCCTAAGTTGCTCTTAAAACCCATATTCCACAAAACAAACCCCCATCAAATTATACTGCCAACAGAATGTGTTTTAAATGTCATAGATTGGGGCATATAGCATATAAAGGCTCTAATAAGAGAGTGATTACATTAGCAGAATATCAGGTTGGCCAAGAAGAAGAGGTGGAGAATGAAAGGGAGATCTGCTTGATGGAGGAACAAGAGGGACAGGAGGTCATTGTTGAACCTGACGAAGGAGAGATGTTGGTGATCAGAAGAACTCTCAATGTCCAGAGACGTGCCAAGAATGAGCAGAGGGAAAATATCTTCCATAGCAGGTGCACTATCCAAGGCAAATTTTGCTCTCTAATCATAGATAGCAAGAGCTGCTTCAATGTAGGTTCTTCTACTTTAATTGAGAAGCTTGGGCTACAAATTTTAGTGCATCCCTACCCGTACTGCATCCAGTGGCTTAGTGAAGGTAAGGGATTAGAAGTTAATTCTAGGTGTTTAGTTGCTCTCTAAATTGGAAAGAGCTACTTTGATGAAGTTTGGTGTGATATAGTTCCTGTGGATATATGTCATATACTGTTTGGAAGGCCATGGCTCTTTGACAGAACTATAATCCATGATGGTTACTTAAACACTTACTCATTCACCAAAGAAGATAAGAAAATAATCCTTTCCCCTCAAACGCCACATCAAATTCCCAAACACAAGCCCCCCAAACCTACTAAACCTATAAAAAACCTCCTCTCCCTAGTGGAGTTTAACCTCAAGGCTTCACAGCATGAGTTCAGGCCTTCCAAGGATTGGATTTTTCATGCCAGTTCAGACCTAGATGAGACCCCATCCATACCACCATAAGCCTAAATTATCCTTGACCAATATGCTCATGTGTTTCCATAAGAAATTCCACCATGCCTATCGCCTAAGAGATCAGTCTAACAACATATTGATTTGATCCCTGAAGCTATCCTTCCAAATAAGCCAGGCTACAGAATGAACACCAAGGACACTTAGGCGGTTCAAAGATAAGTTGAGGAATTATTAGCTAAATGGATGGTAAGAGAAAGCCTCAGCCCATGTGCTATAGTAGCCTTACTTATTCCCCCCCCCCAAAAAAAGGGAGTATGAGGATGTGTGTGCATAGTATAGCTATCAACAAGATCACTATTAAGTACAGGCATTCTATTCCAAGATTAAAAGACATGCTGGATGAGCTTTATGGCTCAAAGCTATTTTCAAAGGGTGATCTAAGGAGTGACAACTACCAGATCAGAATCAGAGAAGGGGATGAAGGGAAAACTACCTTCAAGACAAAGAGAGGTCTGTGTGAATGGTTGGTTATGCCTTCTGGCCTATTCAATATACCCAGTACTTTTATAGGACTGATGGACCATGTATTCGGGCCCTTCATAGGTAGATTTTGGGTTGTATACTTTGATGATATCCTATTCCATAATATGACAGAGGAAGAACATGTAAGTCATCTCAAGCAGATTGTTAAAGTATTGGAGCAAAAGCAGTTGTATGGGAATCTTAGGAAGTGCACCTTCTTCACTCATGAGATCACTTTCTTAGGGTATATAGTCACTGCTAATGGGATCCAAGTGGATGAGAGCAAAGTGGAAGCCATTAGAAGCTGGCTGTTCCTAAAAGCATCCATGATATGAGAAGTTTTTATGGATTAGCTTCATTCTACATAAGATTTATCAACAATTTCAGCATCGTCATGGCACCCATGACTGAAATGATTAAGGGGAGTTCTTTCCAGTGGACTTCTAAAGCTCAACAAGCCTTTGATGAGATCAAGACTAAGCTAACTTAAGCACTAGTTCTAGCTTTACCTTATTTTGAGAAGGTATTCGAAGCAGAGTGTGATGCCTATGGAGTAGGCATTAGAGGAATTCTTACTCAAGAAGGTGGGCCTTTAGCCTTCTTCACTGAGAAATTCAGTGACTCCAAGAGGAAATGCTCAACATATGAAAAGGAGTTTTATGCAATTATTAGGTGTTTGGAGCACTGAAATCATTATCTGATAGTTACTAATTTTATTCTCCACTCTGATCATGAGGCTCTCAAGTACAATCAGGGATAGTACAAGCTCAATGCTAGAGATTCCAAATGGGTGGAGTACCTTTAGTCATTTTGCTTTACCATCAAGCACAAATCAGGCAAGCTTAACCAAGGAGTAGATGCACAATCTAGGAGGCACCTCTGTTGTTCCAGCTTGAAACCTATATTCTAGGTTTTAACCATCGTAAATCTTTGGATGAGCATGATTGCAATAACCCGACCCTAACCTATATTTATTTATTTAAATTATATTTATTTATTTAATTAATCATTTTTATTGATTTAATCACTCATGGTTATTAGTTTAACCAAATCATGTTTATTAATTCAATTATACTTAATTTATATATTTACCGAATTACCTTATGTCATCTAAATTTTTCATTTTCATGTATCTTATTTAATCATCCTGGTTGGAGGATATTTTATTTGGGTTCTACTTTGCAATTCAAGTTTCATTGATTGTCAATTCAAGTTTCATTGATTGTTAATTCAAGTTTTATTGATTATCAATTCAAGTTTTATTGATTGTTAATTCAAGTTTCGTTGATTGATTAAATTTCAAGTGAATCAATATTAGGTCTCGGTAAATATGATTAGATGATTAAATTATTTTTCATAATGTCACAAAAATTAATTTTTTAATCATGCAAAAAAAATTTGGGCCCAAATTCTTTAAGTTTGGCCTAATTCATTTGGGCCCGATTTACGACCTGTTTCATTTTGGGTTCAAATTTTGGCCCGAAAATTTTGGTGTGATAAATTAAGTTAATTACCATTATTTGTACCTAATTTTAATTAGCAAAAAGATCGGCTCTTCCTTGGACCCTGTGTGAACACGGGATGCTTGCGCACCGGGCCCTTTTTTTTATAATTAGCAAAAAGATATTTTGGAGAAGGATAAAACTCAGCCAAGCAATTTGATATA
>NCQV01067709.1:24690-36991 GCA_002740545.1 Lophocereus schottii
TAAAAAGAATGCAACCTAAGGCTACTGTGCAAGACAAATGCATGTTAGAAATCAGAATCAAGGATAGCTTTCCTAACCACCAACCCACTGAGTGAAAATCAGAGGAGAGAGCGATATGACTGAAACTTGGAAGTCAAACAAGGAACATTGATCCAACATAACGTCGTACTTCACTAATTCGAAATTAAAGAAAAACAAAAGTCATGCCAGCAAGAGCCATATCACCATGCTAATGAGTTTTCTACGATCCTGAGTTCCTGACATACCAAAAACCAACGGGATACAACCATGCTATCAAACGATTAGATCATAATGATTTCCCCCGCTGTAGAGCAGTCTCACTAGTCTCTGTGGTTGTGTCTTTCCTGAACCTTTACAATACTCAATCCCATACTCTGCTATGGGAATGAAACCTGAACCCCCTGTGCCATTGTTGAGCTCATTCTCTGGTATGTACACAATAATTGGCTGATGGCACAGCTTTGACAACACCAACAGCTCAGACTCCCCTCCCCAGAAGTCAGACCGGCCAATCCGTTGGCAGTATCGCTTTAAAGGCTCATCGACAGTGATTGCGATAACCGCCTCTTCATACTGATTATGTTCTTCATGGTCGTCACATATAACCTCTTTGACAGCGGTTCTTAATTCATCAGCCTCTTCCCTCTCTTGCCGTGGTGTAAAAGTGATGCCCTTGTTCCTAGCCATGCCCTTTACTAGAGCGCGAAACATGCACCTGCCATCCCCAGCAACCTTCTGAACTGAAAAATGCTCCATCTTTTTGGTAGATGAGGATGTCTTACTGTGGCCTAATGAAGGTCCAATTCTTGCAAAGAATGGGGAATTGCACCTGTTCTGTAGAAAATGTGTAACACTTACACACGAGTTCAGATTTGAAACTGAAGGAACTGGGGAGGATACTAGCTCGAATTGAGCAGCACCACCTCTCAGTTGGCCGAGAATGGCCTCATTTGACAATGTTGGTGCCATGGACTACACTGAAAATAGAGAAAACAAGAGTCACGAGCTGGCTTTTATAAACAATAGAATGAAAGGACCCAATTATCAGCGAATATTTGTACAAAGAAAATACAGAATTAGACCAAAATCATCCATTATGAAAGACAATAACATACCCCACCTAATTTTGCAACTAATTATCCATCTTTCTCAGAATCTCACCCGCAGAAATCAACAGTAGCCAAAATCAAGGCGTATCCAATGGTCAGCAAAACCCCAATACAACCTGAGGACTAAGATAAAGACAACATAGTGTGCTGGACAAAAATAGAAGGCAACTGACATAAAGCTAAAAACGAAAATCCAAATTTCAACATCAATTAATTGCAACCCAACACATGCAACTAAAAGAAATGAAAAAAGTGATTCATTACAACAAAACTCAAACACGCTAGCATTAAGTTGCAATTACCGATATGTAACCAAAATTCAAGACCGAAAGAGGGAAAAGGAATTTAAGAGAAAAAAAACGAAGCTGTTGATTATACGGATCTGGTAATTCACCTGCTGATACACCTCCAAGAAGCTTGAGATAAATGAAGAAAACAAGGTAGAATTAAGGGGCAGAAACTTTTAGCAAGAAACTGGAGACAGAGTTTCCCTGAAAGGGGGCCGGGCAAGGGGAAGACAACAGACCAGCGGCGGAAAAGAGGCCGCAAGCTTGTGCGGCAATGTCGATCGACGTGCGTCGGAGTTTGTCTATGGGATGCCCCGGATAGATTTCTGTCCTTTCAAAAACAAAAGGAAAAGAAAATATCGCGCATTTCACTATATACGTAAAATCACGGTTTCTAGACTGCACTTCTTAACTTTTTTTTTAATAACAGAAATAAAATCACGAGACATTAGCAAAAAGGAATTTTGAGATAATCATTGTTGCAAGCCAAATTTTTAGATATTCGAGGTCGCAACAAAAGCTTTAGATATCGAAAATTTTTGTATGAAGACTGTCTCGTGCTAGCTTAGTGTGAGATAATTAATTTGACTTTTTTAAAAAAAATAAAAGAGTTAAGTGATTATTTTTGTTTTTGGCCTTTGAACCTCTGCTTTACTAGAGTCACATTATTATTGGCCATAAAGGGGAAGAGCTCTTCTATTACGTATTTTCTCTATTTACAAGACTCGGATCCGATACTTACTTTAAAGGAATAAGTATCAAATTACTTAAATCAACATGCCTTAGAAAAGTTAAGCGGTTATTAAATTGTGCTTTCATGCGCTTCTCCCCCCCAACCAAAAATAAAAAAAAAGTACATTTGACAATTTCCTTCACTTTCAAAAATCCTTTCATTAAAATGTACACATATACGATTGTAGGGACTATTTTGGTGGAGACTATTCGTAACTGATTATAAGTCTAAGACAAATTTTGATTCAAGGGGTTCATCTTAGGAGCTCAAATTCCTCACATGTACAAAAATCCCTTTTTTGCTGGCTTCTCGTTACTGATACGAACTTTTTGATGTTGTTGTTGTTTCTGTTAGAGTTCATATTGATTCATGTTCATATTCGAGGATTTCATTGTCTTTGTTTAAATGTCTTGATTGTGTCAGTAACTTCTATGATTGCTTTGCAATTCAAATTCATCCCCCTCGGTTTTTTCCATGGTCACTTGTATTCTTTTATTGGTTGTTGATTTCTATGGGCACTACATGGGGTAATTATATGCTTGCTTCATGTTAGTCAACGGAGACGTCGTTAGTTTGATTTTTTTGAATCTTGTTGTGCAGATACAATCACTTGACATGGTGGAGGTTCTTTATGTTGTATAACTATTTCCAATATATCTACAACTTCATGTCGATTTCTAGTTAAGGAGTAGGTGTATTAGGCCTTATTCGGCAAAATTAGCGGTTCAAGTAGCAGATAGTAGTTCAGATAGCGGATAACTGTTTAGATAACGGATAGCATTTTTAATTTAGCTATTAGCAGATAGCTGTTTGGATAAGCAGTTGAAATAAATTTGTTCGGTAAATTTAGCTGTTGGACCAGCTGATTAATGTAAATTGACATAAAAGGATATAGATAATTTCCAAAGATAAAATTTCCAAAAGATATTTTTCGACCAAACAAAAAAAATAGAACAGTGCTTTTTAACGCAAAATGTTAATATTGCTATTGATGTCAATGTAAATGGTGAGGTAGTACCCCCTATGACTGAAAACTCTCATGGGTCTGTGCTAAAGGCTTAGGTTCCTCGTAGCAATCACAACAACATGCATCATCATCTACCTTAGCCTCCTCCTAGAAGGAAAATGCCTGGGAGTACTGCTTTAAGGAAAGGTTTATACATTCCAAAGGGTACGAGAACATTATATGAGTCAATGAGATCTGCTTTAAATCAGAATTCCCTTTCCCAGTCTCCTTCTCCTAATTGCAGCTCCATACATTGCACACTAGGTTTAGGGATAGCAAGCTCTCAGTTTCTAACCATGATGGAGATTTGAACTTAGAAAATAATGAGTCAGAAGATGATGACTCAACAAATGAAGATTATAAGCAATCTAAGTCAGGTGAGCCTCTAGTGTCATATGATGAGAGTTTAGATGAGAAAGACTCTGAGGTGTTGATAAGTATATAGCTGATAGTTATATGCTTATTAGGGAGAATGCTTTATATGCTTATTAGGGAGAATGCTTACGGAACTCCTAATGATGATGATTGCTTTTCAAAGCTCTACGAAAATGGGGAGTTATGTGAGACTGGGAAATTTGGTAGTATAAAAGTAAAGCATCGGATGATCTTTGTGGACAAGGAGTAGTTTAAAACTATGCTTAGCATATATTACAATTGATTGCGGAGGTTTCTTATGAGGTACTGCTGAGGATGACATGAGACAAACGAATAGGTTTATCTGACGGCCTGCGCGTAACACTTGACGTCCTCTTCTCCAAGTGGCCCAACCTGCAAAAGGGCACCCCCGGGTTATGGGCCAGGGAATGTCTCTCCCAAGGTCTAAGTAAAAGGTCAAAAGAAAGAGAGAATGCAGTATGAGTTCAGCGTATCTGAGTGCCAACCCCTTCCCCGAAGAGGGTAGGTGACTATTTATAGTCTTTTCGGCAAAATGGTAAAAGAATGATCTTACCTGGAATAAATCGCATGGGCCGCCGGTCCCGGCATGCAAGGGCCCTAGGGGAAGGCCATAGGGTTGCATCTTAGGGCCCATTATTCTAGGTATGGGTCTTGTCTGGGGGTCTGACTCGGATGGGCCCATTTAGAAAAAGTCGGATTTTTTCCAATCACTTAACCCCTCACATTCTACATGTACGTCGAGCCAGACGAGTAGTCAAGTAGAATGTGGAGCACTATCAATGGTCGACATGCATCCCAGGATCTTTATAAATTGGGCTCTTGTAACGGTCGGTCCTATGGCCACCGACCATAAGTGGACAAGTTTCGAGACTTGGACGGCGGTTTGAGAAAACTGTCTTCTGCGCAAGTATAAAAGGTAACTGCCAAGGGGGGGTGTTCAATCCTTTATTTTTCCATAACGATCATTATCTAGTGTTCCCTCCATGGCTTTCCCACGCTCCCTTAGTACGAAAGAGATGCTAAGTACGTTGTCTGCCACTTCACGTGGGATCAGCGGGGGGGATGCCTTTCCCCCGTCGCGTCTCCTAAAAGACTTTCAGTATTTATGCTCGAGCTATGAGCTGGCCGTGGCCGAGCAGGCTGCCGAGAACTATGAACTCCCGCAACTGCCCCAGGTTATCTTTTATGTAATGCTATTGAATGAGGCTGAAAGGCTTGGGGTCTTGCACGGGCGAACGCTTTGAGTGTTGAAGTCAGCACTCACTAAGCTTCATTGGAGCACCTTTGAATCGTGGGTGTGGCTATATGGTGAACGAATTTTCGAAGCTCGATTTCGGACGAAGGTGACGCCAGAGGAAAGTTCAGGGGCCGGCCTACAGGAAGCGAGTTCGAAGGTGGAGTCAGAGGGTGAGGGCTCAGCTTATAAGGGGGCAACTCCCCTTCTGCCGATGACAAACAGAGGTGAGGCCATTAAGCCCCTGAACGTGCGACCTCTCCCCCTGCCAGCCTTTTTTTTTATACTGCCTATAGCGACAGTAATAAAAAGGTCGTGCTTTCATATCTTCTCAAATAGTCATTACTCTGTTTGTGCTAGTCTCAATGTGTGCTGACTAGATGGCCACGTGGCTGAAATGAGTTGGCCATTAGTCTCTTGGGAGTATCTCCCTATCTCCCAAATTTCGCTATGCCCCCTCTATAAACACAACCTCATATTCCCATACGTGATGTTGAGGAATCCATTGTTCAGGAGGAAGTGGTATAACAGGATAGGAGGAAAAGCAAATAACGATTGGTACGCCTATTTTCTTTTCATCTTGGGGTTTCCTCCCCTCTACAATACCAGGGAGATGGCCGACTTTGTTAGGAAATCCTTCATCTGGCGCAGGAGGAGGGCTACACGCCTGCCTTGCCCCCTTTCCCAAGGATTACCACGTCCTATGCCCATGCTTTTCATTGCCCGCGGCCGAGGGAGCGGCGGCTGACTTTAAGCTCCCTAAAATGGTGCAAGCGACATTTTATGCTATGTTGTTGAACAAGGTCATAGAGTTGGGTGTGGTACACGACTTTATGGCCAATGGCCTGAGGTCGGCCCTCGTGGGTCTGAGGTGGTCAAGCTTTGAGGTCTGGATGAGTAGTATCGATCACGAACTTAGAGAAGTGTAACTTTGACAACAGGCCGCTGTAGGGGGTCCATGGTCCTTCGGACAGCTAGGAAGAGACTCGGGATCAAATGGCCTTCTGCCCCCTTCTAGTGATGAGGAGTACCCTCAATTTAATCGTAGATTCTCTCTTGTATGGTCCCCTTTCCTTCCTTAGGCCGTCCTTCGTGGGCGCTTTTGATAATAAAACGACATTTCTTTGTCCCAAAGGACGATTTTCTTCCCACCTACCATTATGCTTTGTGTTGAATGATAGGCTCTAGGGCCACAAAAATGTTTGTATTTTACTTTGGGCCAGGAGTCCAAGTTACAGGAGCCACGTGGCGAGGTCGGGGTGACCTGCTGCTCCTTCAGGAGTTGTACCTCCTCGGACATCGACTTCTTCTCTTTATAAAAGAAGGTAAGATGCCCATAGGACTTCATATTTTCCCTTACGGATGGAAAGTGAGAAGAGAGAGAAACTGGAAATGAACCTCTTTCACAATTTCACCAGCACAGAGCAGGTGACCGAGTACGTCCGTGACTACTCCGATGGTCGTTGAGGGATCCCTCAGATCCTGGCCCTAGGGTGCTTCTGTCGGACTGCCTTGGCCAATGTCCCCATTTTGACCTCGGGATGGCGACGTGATGTGCTCGTGATGCCAACATCCCAGAGATTGTACAGATAATCTTTTACACGATGGTTATAGATGACGCGGCTGAGTTGGGCTGCTCACGTAGGCTTACCATGGACTGCGTGATGTGGGCCATGTGGAAGTTAGATAGGGGCCCTGAGGAAGCATGGCCCGGGGATAGTGGTTGAAGGCTCCGACAAACTCAGGCCTCTTGCCCAGCCGATCCCCCGATAAACCCCGTGTTAGCTGGCAGTCCCTCAAGGGGTGGACGACCTCCTTTCCTTCCCTCCGTGACACCGCGCAGGCGGTAGAGTATGTTAGGGACAACCTTCACTGGTTCGTAGGGGAAACGTCAACCCTTCGTTTGAACTTGCTCCCTCTGCATTTCCCGGCCTACTGCCCCAAGTTCAACCATATTGTGGCAATGCAGTTTACACATGCTACCCGCATCCCTGAGATGGTGCAGGCCATCTTTTATGCCTCAGCAATGCGGTAAAGCTGGGGCTCATTAGGAGGGAGACCGAGGAGAGCCTAATGTTGGACCTACGGAAGCTGAGATAGGACATCATTGAAGCGTGGCTATTGTCTATTAAGAATAAGCTCAAAGATCCCCAAGTTTCTGTGTCTAGTGGAGACAATGTCCAACCCTCGGCCACGCCCAACGATGACTCCGAGGTAGAGGGATGTGCCCCCCTGTTGAGCAAACGAGGAGTAGTATTAGGATTGCCCTCCCCTTAACCACCCTACAGGCAAGGCGTGTAGCGATTGGCCACAGAGCCATACTCTCAGGTCCTTAGCCCCTATCGGGGCTGAGTGGAGCACTTGATTCTAGGACCTCCTTCGGATTCCTTTTAGCCCCATTTGGGGCTAGAAGTATAGTGACCAGCACAAAGGTGTAGCAGCCGACCCTAAGGCCATGCTCAGAGACCCCTAGCCTCTACTGGAGTTAAAAGTGTAGCGACTGGGCCTAAGGCTGTGCTCAAGGATCCTTGGCACCCATTGGGGGTAAGAGCATAGCGACCGGTCATCAGGCCGTGCTCAGGGACCTTTGGCCTCCACTAGAGCTAAGAGTGTAGCGGCCAGCCATAAGGTGGTGCTTAGGGGACCCTTAGCCCCCATTAGGCCTAAGAGGGTAGGGACGGGCCTTAAGGTCATGCTTAGGGACCCTTGGCCCCCACTGAGGCTAAGAGTACAACGACCGGCTATAAGGCCGTGCTCAGGGACGCTTAGCCCCCATCGGGGCTAAGCGTGTAGCGACCGGCCACAAGGCCATGTTCAGGGACCTTTAGCCGCCATCGGAGCTAGCAGTGCAGCAACCAACCGTAAGGCCGTGCTCAGGGACCCTTAGCCCCCACTGGGGCTAAGCGTGCAGTGACAAGCCATCAGGCTCTGCTTGGGGACCCTTAACCCCCATCGGGGCTAAGAGTGCAGCGACCGGCTATAAGGCCATGCTCAGGGACCCCTAGCCCCCATTAGGGATAAGAGTGTAGCAATGACGAGGTCTAGGATTTTGTGCTGATGATGAGGTGATAATGGGTCGCCACATGGTGTCGGTTGGAAAGGGTTATGCCTGTTGGGTGTTCTCGGGAGGTGTGTTCTACCTCATCGCTCTATATAAGGGTGGGGATTCAGCAGAAAGGGTCATTTGCTCATCGCATATTTCAACCANCTAGGGAGAGAAACCATTTCTAGAGAGAAAGGCTATACCCCTCTTTTCCTATTCTGCATTCAAATTCACTATAGTGTCTCAAGCTCCCCCCTTCCATCTTCGAAGGCTTTGCTTGACTATTCATCCTCATCTTCAAGCATCCTCTTTGAATCTTCATCTTCTGCAGGTACATCCTCGTACCCCTTCGAAGCATTGTTTGTTATACTTGTAAATTATGTTGTCGTCTTGCTCATCCATTGGGGACGTTCCTAAGGGGTTGGTTGGTCCCTAAGTGGAAGGCTGTCATCTGTAATTCCCTAGCCTCTTGGCCTTTATTGATGGCCGGGTGGTGGCGGATGTCCCCCGAAAGAATCAATGTAGGGAACCCGAAAAAATTCCCTATGCAGTGCCTCTTTTTGAACCAGGCACTCCCTTGTGGTATAGCTACCAGTACTCCTCCACCCCTAGCATCCTCAGTCCTGAGGTGGAGGTCTCATATCCATGGGAGATTACCATAGCTGATTACATGACTGATTTTCAGGTACGAAGAATGGCAAAAACCAAGTCTACCCCTTGCATCAGGTCTCCAGATGAGCTATTGCCCGAGGGTGCACAAGATAATCCCCGTTCTACCCCAAGCTCATCAAAACCGGGCACCGAAGTGGCCTCCACTAGTACTAGCTCTACCTCGGGGGAGACCTCCTCCTCCTCTTTTGACAGCTCATCGAGATGTTCATCCTCGGAGGGGGTGTCGGCTAGCTCCTCATTCCATGAAGGGCTTCTGGCTCCGGGCAAGTCGGTACTTAAGAGAAAAGGTCGTTCACCCATAGGACTACCTTCGAAAATTGTTGCAGAGGGGCCAGAGTTCCCAGAGGCCCAACCCGCTTGGACCTGCAGGACGGTTCGAGCAGTCACTTTTTCGATTGGAAGGTCGTTTCTACACTAAAAAGGACGGCTCTCGAAAAGCAATACCTCCTACCTACGGGGTACACCTTTGCAATCGCCCAGGCGGATGCTGCCGTGAATGAGTCGCTTGCCAAATGTATAGCTGTTTATCATGTGGCCCTCAACTACGGTCTCCGATTTCCTCTTCAACCGGTGATTGAAGAGCTTTTGAACAACCATGAACTGGCACCCGCGCAAGTGGTGCCTACACCGTGCCACAATATTTGCTTTTTCATCGCCACTTGTGAGCTGTGCAGTCTTACCTGCTTGGCATGAGAGTTTAGCCTCGTGCATACCGTCTAGAGGGCCCTCAAGGAGATTGGGGACTCGGGATGGTATTATTTTAAGAACAGTTCGAGATTCACGATGACTATTGAGAAAAAGTCAAAGGAGAAGCATTAGAATATAACCTCCTCTTTGTCCGTTGAGAGTTAGGTTGGGGGAACGTTCCTTACTGGAATGAGGGGAAGCCTGTTAGTAACCCCTTTGGGGAGCCCACGACCAAGGAAAGAAAAATGGCCCGTCATTTCTAGTTCTATATATGGGAGGACGATAAGCCTCGACCCATCCCTAAGTTTATGGCTAAGGCGATAGAATGTGTGAAGGGCCTTGAGAAGAGGAATAGCAAGCCTAGCGATAGGGAACCCTTGAATTGGCTCCTTAAGTTGAAGTTCTTTAGGAACGACTTCTTCCTTGTCACGGCAGGCCTTTTGATCCTTAAGAATTTTTTTAAGGGTATTGGTCGTCTCAATGTTAGCTAGCTTTCCTGCTTGGTTCTAACCTGAATTCCCCTTTGTTTTATGCAGAACAAGCGACGGTGAGGTTGACAGTCTTTGAGACCAAGGATGCCACTCTGGAGTAAGTGGTAGCCAACACCGAGCATTGTTGGGAAGAGGAGAGCCAACGCCGCGTTAATCAACAAGCCAAGAAGGTACACTCTATAACCTTATTCGCCCCCTTTTCTCGTGATCTCTGGTTTGAAGTAATTTGACTAAGTTATTTTGACCACAGGCTCCCCCTCTAGTACCACGCGAAAAGAAGCCAGCCATCAGCTTAACGATCCACAAGTGATGGCGAACTGAGGGCCACTCAGATGAGATGGCAGCATCTGCCCCTACCCATGCAAGGGAAGTAAGAGCCGAGCGGTCTGCCCCTCGGTAGTCAGGAAGTCGGTCAACTGGGGATCGCAGCGCCTGCCTCCAGGAACCAGCGGTCCCCTCTAAGATCGTGGGAGCTACCTCTCAAGCCATCGGCGGTTCTCCTACGAGTGTCTAGCGGCCTTCCATCAATTTTATAAAGGCAGATCTTGCGGCTAAATTTTCACTTGTCCAGGACTTAGTTAAGTCCTGGGATTTGGCGACTTCAGGCACCTCGGATTCCCTTAAAATCACCAAGGAGGATGTGACAATGGCTAAGGCGTTTGCTCGGGCTGTGAGAGCCACAACAGAGTGCCGAAGGCTGGAGGGGTTAGCGACCCGGCACCAATGGCGCTAGGAAAAGCTGAGGGCTGATCTGGATGCCCAAGAGGCCGAGAAGAAGATTTGCAGTGCCGGCTAGAGGAGGCGCTTGCAAAGGCCCATGCTAAGGCATCTGCGGGGGCTAAAAGGGTGGTTCAAGCCAAGAAGCAAGGCTATCAACAGGGCCGTGCTGATACCTTGAGGTATTTATGTAAAGTACTGATGACACTAGCTCAGGAATTTCAGGAGGATAGCTACTTCAAGGCCTACCTCCACTATGTAGACGAGCGCCAGCTAGCCGAGGACTTCCTTCTAGCGAGGGTGAGGGTGCAGGGGATGAGGCAACTAACCCCTTGGATGCCGAGGCTGAGGCCGAGGCTTCTGAGGGGGAGGGTCATGAGGATAGTTGAGAGCCTGATGTGTATCCCCCCTCTTTTTTCTTTATTCTTTGTTTTTTCCTTCTTCTTTTTCTTCTTTTTTTTTTTGAATAGATGTACTCATACTTTATTAATAAAAAAATTCATTTCTGGTAACCAGCTTCTTTCGTTGATCGTTCTTCTGCTTCGTACTTGTTCTTTCATTTTAGCTTATGTTTTCGTTCTTCATGTGCTGTACGGTAGCAACCCCCAAGCGAAAGAACAAGTGATGCGTCCCTTAACTAAGGAATACGCAACTCACATTGTGACCAGCCGGGAGGCTTTGGATATGAACCGTTAGCCCCCACAGGAGCTAAGAGTGTGGCGACCGGCCAAGAGGTTGTGCCCTGGGGCCCTTAGCCCCCATTGGTGATAAGAGTGCAACAACCAACCAGAAAGCCGTGCTTAGGGACCCCTAGCCCCTCTTAGGGCTAAGAGTGTGGTGACCGGCCGTGAGGCCGTTCTTAGGGTCCTTAGCCTCCATTGGCGCTAAGAGTGAAGCGACCTGCCAGATGGCCATGCTTAGGGACCCTTAGCCTCTATTAGGGCTAAGAATGTAGCGACCGACCGTGAGGTCGTGCTGAGGGACCCTTAGTCCCACTGGGGCTAAAGGTGTAGCGATCGACCCAAAGGCCGTGCTTAGGGATCCTTAGCCCCCATTAGAGTTAAGAGTGTAGTGACTGACCAAAAGGCCGTGCATGGGGATCCTTAGCCCCTATTGGTGTGAAGAGTGTAGCAACCGACCATGAGGCCGTGCTGAGGGACCCTTAGCCCCCACTAGGGCTAAGGGTGTAGCGACCGGCTAGAAGGCCATGCTTAGGAACCCTTAGCCCCCATTGGGGCTAAGAGTGTAGCGATCGACCAGAAGGCCACGTTCAGGGACCCTTAGCCCTCATTTGGGCTAAGAGTGTTGCGACTGGCCGAAAGGCCATGCTCAGGGACCCTTAGCCCCTATTGGATCTAAGAGTGTAGCGAATGGCCGTGAGGCCGTACTGGTGGACCGTTAGCCCCTATTGGGGCTAAGAGTATAGCGACTAGCCAGAAGGCCGTGCTTCGAGAAAAGGAGGTTTACAGATGAGGGCAAAAGTGGTCGCTGTGGGCTGCTGATTTTATTACCTGTGACCAAGGAATACATGTCTGTTAGAGGAAAAGAAAACCATGGGCCTAAGTATAGTACTTTCTCAAGGTCCTGCTATGCTACGTTCATGGTATGGGAGAACCGCTAACGGTCTCGAGGCAATATGTTCCTGGATGAACTTGAGAAGCAACTTTGTTTGGACCTTCCCAATTGGCAGTGAGCTTTCTATGCTCCCTGGCACAAGCTACGGCCTCCACGTGCCGGAGAACGAGGTCGGCCACCTGAATTGGTTACAGCCGCACTGATCAAATTATGCAGGTATGTAATGCGGAGTTTATAGAGGGCTTCTCGAAGGAGAGCATCACCGTAGATGGAGGGCAGGAGGTCAAGAGCTTCTCGAAGTGCGACGTCGTTCAATTCTTCTTGGAAAGT
>NCQV01067709.1:37139-58647 GCA_002740545.1 Lophocereus schottii
TCGCGTCATCAAGTTTCTTCTGTAGGCCATGGAGAATAGACTTGTTGGCCGCCTTGGCTTGACCGTTGGTCTGAGGGTGAGCCACAGTGGTGAACTGAGCTTGGCAGCCCAAGCTGCTAAGATAGTCCATGAGCCTACTGGTGTCGAACTGCCTGCTGTTATCGAAGATGATGGCGCAAGGAATGCCAAAGCGGGTGATGACATTCCGCCAAATGAACCTTCGTACTTCAATAGTGGTTATAGAAGCCACGACCTCGGCCTCTATCCATTTGGTAAAGTAGTCGACCGCCACAAAAAGGTACTTACGCTGCCCCGTAGCTTTGGGGAACGGGCTGAGGATATCGATACCCTATGTGGTGAACGGTAAGGGGTCGACGATTGGCATCATGGGGGTGGAGGGGACTCGTTGGATGGGGGCGAACTTCTGGCATTTGTCACAGGTCCGCACTACTGTCATGGCATCATCTCATAAGCTGGGCCTATAGTAGCCAGTTTAAATGGCCGTAACAGTTAGGGCACGCCCTCCGGTATGAGTTCTGCAAATGCCTTCATACAGCTCTTCTAGTATCTTTTTTCCGTCTTCCGGGGTCACATAACGTAGGAGGTGCCGGGCGTAAGATCTCTTGTATAAGGTGCCCTCATATAGGATAAACCAGTTCGACCACTTCTTCACTTTATCCGCTTCTTTGGGATCTGAGGGAAGGGTACCATCAGTGAGGTATGCGCGGATAGGATCCATTCATGTTGAGCTTTTGTCTAACCACAACACTTCATGTGGATCGATGCTCTTCTCCGTTAGGGTCTCCCACTGAATGTTTTTGGGCTTCTCGTCATCTGACGAGCTAGCCAGTTTAGACAGGGCATCAGCCTGTCGGTTCTATGAGCGAGGGATGTGTGTGATTGCAAAGTGCTTTAGTAACTTAATCACCTCCCTCACCCACCGAGCATAGGCGGCCATGGTATCGTCCTTTGCTTTACATGCGCCGTTAAGCTGGCTGATGATTAACTGGGAGTCAAGGAAGGCTTGGACAGAATCTGCCCTCACGGTGTAACATAGCTCTATTCCCACGATGAGGGCTTCGTACTCTGCTTCATTGTTAGACACCTTGAACATGAACTTCAGAGTGTGCTCGTGCCATGTCCTGGTGGGACTTTCAATGATGAGGCCAGCCCCACTCACATCCTTGGTGGACGAGCATCAACATATAGGTTCCAGGGCCGTGGGTGCAAATCACCTTCCTCGGTGGGCACTGTATTCTCGGCTAAAAAATCAGCTAGCACCTGGACTTTGATGGCCCGCCGTGGCTTAAAGGCCAAGTCGTAGCGTGAGCATTCGACGACCCATTTCAAGTGCTGCCCTGAGGCATCTAACTTCTGAAGGATGTTCTTCAAGGGCTGATCGAATAAGACCAGGATCTTGTGAGCCTAAAAGTAGGGCCTCAGCTTCCGACTAGCCATTACTAGGGCATAGGAAAACTTCTTAATAAGAGGGTAGATCACTTCTGCCCCTGCCAAGGCATGGCTTATGTAGTACACAGGGATCTGCTCCTTTGCCTTTCTACTACGAGAACAACGCTGATCGTGTGCTCTAAAATAGCCAAATATAAGACCAAGATTTCCCCTTCCAGGGGGCTTGGCGATTTTGGATAGCTGAGCTAGTCTTCAAGGCCAGGAAAGCCTTGTCCGCCTGCTGGTCCCAATTGAAGTTTGCTCGTTGCCGTAGGACGTGAAAGGATGGTTGGCACTTATCTACAGACAGGGATATAAATCGGCCTAAGGCGGCGATGCAGCTGATTAGGCATTGCACTTCTCTTATATTCCATAAGGGCTTCATGCCGAGGACGGCCTGGATCTTGTCTGGGTTAGTTTCGATTCTGCGGCTGCTGATCATAAAGTTGAGAAATTTGCCCGACCGTACCCCAAAGACGCATTTCTTGGGGTTAAGCTTCATTACGAAGACCTGGAGTATATCAAACCTTTTCCTCAAGTCATGGCCATGATCCCCATCGGTCTTCCTTTTTACTATCATGTCATCAACGTAAACTTCCATGGTCTTGCCAATGAGGGGTTCGAACAGCTTGTTAACCAAGCACTGGTAAGTGGCCCTTGCATTATTCAATCCAAAGGGCATCATCTTATAATAGTGGAGACCGTGGCCTGTGATGAACATAGTCTTTTCTTGATCTTCCGGGCAGAGGGGTATATGGTGGTACCTGTAGAAATCGTTCATGAAACTCAATAAGGCATGTCCGGCCATGGCGTCCACCAACTTGTCAATTTTCCGTAGCGGGTAGCTATCCTTCGGGCAGGCCTTGTTCAAATCTATGAAATCTACACACATTCTCCAAATCCCATTAGGTTTCTTCGCTAACACCACATTCGAGATGCATTCAGGATATTGGCATTCTCTAACGAACCCAACTTCTAGAAACTTCTGTACTTCAACATTGGCAGCGACCACTCTCTCAGGGCCAATATGGTGCTTCTTCTGGACGATCGGCCTATGATGAGGTCCACGTTTAGCCTGTGTTCCATCAAAATTAGGGTGATGCTGGGCATTTCCTCAGGTCCAAACGCGAAGACATCTTCATATTCCCGTAGGAGGCCGTGATATCTTGACCTAGCGGAACGGTACTCTCAGGCTGTTCTTCTTCAATCGAAACTTACTCCACATCACCCGTGGCCTCCGGTCGAGGCCGTGGGGGTTCCGCTGAGGTGAGGGTGCAGATGACCAAGACTTCTAGGACCATGGTGTGTAGTCCAGCCCTTGCATGCTTCTTCGCCTGGGACGGCCGATCGTGTCCGTGCTCCTTTGTTCTCCCTGCTAGGGGTTTGATGCTCACTAAGTAATACTCTGAGGCCAGCCATTGCTCCCCACGCATTTCACCGACACTGGCATCATCAGCCTCAAATTGGAGCTTGAGGAGGTATGAGGAGATGATGGGTTTCACCTTGTGAAGGGTTGGACGTCCTAGGATCACGTTGTAAGCCGTGGGCACATCAACGACTAAAAAGTCGACCTCTAGGTTCTTAGATTTGAGCTTGTCACCAAAGCGTACAGGGAGGCAGATCATCCCAGTGGGATTTACTTCCTTCCTTCCAAAGCCCAAGATAGGGTGCAATAAGGGGACGATGTCACGTCTGGGGTGCATGAGTTTCTTCAAGCAGTCCTAGGTTATGATGTCAACATAGCTACATGTGTCGATCAGAATTTGCCACACAATTGCACTTACTATCTTTATCTCAACGACTAAGGGATCATTGTGTGGAGAGGTGAATCACAAGGCTTCCTTTCCACCAAACATCATTGTGGGCACCGTTATGCGGGGTCCTTGCTCAGTAGTAAGTACCTGCTGTGCGCTTCTGAGCTGGGCTTTCCAAGCTGATCGGGTCATTCCTTCTGCATAACCCCGAGCAATTGTGGCCACGAGTTTCCAAGCAGTTGAACGAACCGGGGCCCTCTCTTTAAGAATCGATCGATCTGACCCTGTCTGCTAACTCATGAAGGGATTTTTTCAGCTCTTGGCACTCCGTAGTGGTGTGTCCACTCTATTCATGAAATTCGCAGTGTTGTTTGGCATTCTGCAGCTTCGGGGGTGCGGTCTTTAGAGCATGGGATGTCCCCTAACCTTCATGAAGATGCTTCTGGTATCAGTAGTGAACTAAGGGTCAATTACCTCGAACGATGGCCTCCTTTATCAGGGGCCAGGATTCCTATCACCACGGTTGAGATTCTTATCCCCCAGGATCTTAGCCTGCTTCGGAGCATCGAAATTGTCAGCACAGATCTCTATGGTGCGGATTTAATCTGCGGCCTTCCTCTGGGCCTTGGTCAATGTGGTCTCCTTCTGCTCTGCCAAGGAGAACTTAAAACAGCCGCTTCTAAGACTATTCAAGAAGGAGGTGTAAGCCACCCTATCTTCTAGGTCTGAAATCAGCACCGCTTCCTGATGGAAGCGCTTGATAAATTCGGTGAGGGACTCTTGTGGCCCCTACTTGATTTTGGACAGGTGGATACTAGTCCTCTTTTCCTTCCGATTGGGGATGAATTGGCTAACAAATTTATCACCCAAGTCCTTAAAACAAGTGACGCTTCCCGGGAGTAGACCATTAAGCCATGATTGCGCCACTCCCGTTAAGGTAGCAGGAAAATAGTGGTGCTAAGTGGCATCATCTACGTCTTGCATATACATCTGCACCTTATAGACCCCGAGATGCTCTTCTGGATCTGTTGTCCTATCGTAAAGGTCTACCGTGGGCATCTTGGTTTTCCCATAGCGCAGAGCATTGATGATTTCTGCACTGAATGGGGTGAAGAAGGGATGTGCAGTTAGCCTAGTGGCGATTCTCGACACCTTGATGGGGGTTTCAGGATGGTGCTCCACCTCAGCAATAGAAGGACTTTTCCTCTCCCTTTCGTACCTCAAAGCCCTTGCAGGGGACCGGTCCCCTCAGCACAATTCGTGATCGCGGATCTCCCGCGGAGGGCTTCGTGTACGGTCCAGTTGGGTACGGCGTTCCGGGCTAAGCCGTCGTCTACCCGAGATCTCCCCCCGACTTGTAAGTCTATTCTTGTTTCTCGAGCCAGGTGGTTCGCTTGGAATAGGATGCATAAGTAGTGGAAGCAGTTGTTGATTTGGTCGTTGCCCCCTGCGTGGGGCGGCCACTGGGTCTCGCTGCCGCGCGTCAAACTAGCTGCTTCCTATAGGACCAACCGCTCCGGTTCGACCGGGATACCTCCTGCTTCTACTGTAAGTAACGGGGGGATGGTACCCACTCCGGCCGGTGGGAGGGTCGCCTCCGTGGGTAGGTATGTAATCGAAATGAGGGAACGACTTTGCCGAGTTAGCCGCCTCCATAGCCCTCTTAACCTCTTCTGAGACCTGCCTGGCCGAGTACGCTTCTCTCTCGGGATGAGTCAGGCTACTTGATCGGGGATTTACTCGCGAACTCTCCAAGGCGTCCTGCACCTCAGGATGTGCGGAGGTATTAGTCGTGAGGCCCTTGTCCTTGCAAGTCCATGCTCATGTTGCTTCGTTTACCGCCATCGCTACCGCTTCTTCCCCACAGATAGCGCCAATCTGAATGTGGAGGCTTATCTGATAGCTTGCGTGCAACGTCCTCTTCTCTACATGGCCCAACCTACAAAAAGGGCACCCCTGGATTGTGGGCTGGCGAACGCCTCTCTGACAATTAAGTCAGCCCAAGTCCAAGTAAAAGATCAAAAGAGAGAATGCAATATGAGTTCAGCGTACCTGAGTGCTAATCCCTTTCCCAGGGAGGATAGGTGACTATTTATAGTCTCTTCGACAAAAGGGTAAAAGAGTAAACTTACCTATAACAAACCCGCATGGGCCACTAGTCCCGACATAGAAGGGCCCTATGGGGGCCCCTAGGGTTGCGCCTTAGGGCCTAGTATCCCTGGTATGGGCCCTGTTTAGGGGTCTGACTCGAATGGACCCATTTAGGGAAAATTGGATTTTTCCCAATCAACAATCAAGAGGGAGTTTCATATGTTGCAATACGTTTAGATCCAAGGAGATTTATAGATGTTTGTGGTTCTAAGGGTTATTAGTGGAGCATTCATGAAAGTAGGTTGTCTGATGGCATGACTTGGGCAATTAAAACCCTAAAGAATCCAAAAGATACATGTCTAAGGTTGGAACGACATAATCCTTTGGTAACTGTGGACTGGGTGTCTAAAGTTTTGAAGAAATACATAAGACTGAAGCTTGACATCTCGACCAATGCTCTTAATCAGGTGCTAGTGGAAAGATATGACATTTCATTTGGAAAAAAGCACTCTATAAAATATGAAGAAGGCGGTTTCAATAGAACTCCAAGGTGGTCATGATGAGTTCTATGGTAGACTACTTGTTTGGAAGGAGATTGTGAGAAGCCCCTAGTGCTCAATAAGATATTTATTTCATTTACTGCACACTTTAAAGGGCTGATTCAAGGTTGTAGAGGGTTGATTCAAGGTTATAGAAGGCTGATTGGTATGGGTGGAATCAATTTGAAGGGGAACTATAGAGGAGTCTTACTATTTGCACTTGCCTTGGATAGGAACAATAAATTGTCCCCTATTGCTCATGCTATGGTTAACCCAAAAACACAGCCAAATTGTCCTTTGCATCTAAGCACCTCTCAACCTTAGCTTGTACCAACTGGTTCAAAGGGAAAGTTTTCCCAACTTACAGATTATTCAAGGCCACTAATAAGAAGCAGTAAAACAAGGATGATGAATTGAAGTCTTCTTATATTTTCCCTATGTTTTTAAACACTTATGTTATGTGTTGCCTCTATCAAGGAGATTTGTTACTTTGATGGTTTTTTAAATAATTATCAATTTTATGTTTCTCTTAGATAGTTGCATACATGACTAAATGGTAATTGTAACTGTTGTCATAATTTTCACATCATCTAGGACAACAGTTGTATATATGTTATTCTATATCAAAGCAAAGCCCTAGTTCTCAGAAGACCAAAATTTAGGTTTACTTTACACATATACATACATAACTTCACATACATTCATAAATATATAAAAGTTCACTTAATGAATGGAAATCATTTGCATTTCATTCATAAATGAGTGAGGATAAATCCATAACATGACAATCATACACCCTTAACTATTACATGGTGATCATGCACCTCCTTGCTTCCATACAGAAACCATCTACCCATCAAGCTAACAAACATACGCATCACCTATTTGAACTATAACATAACATACAAAGTATTAGCCATCTTCACTACAATATTGCACAAATTATGTCAACCCCACAACCAAATTTCTTAGCTTCAAAACATTTTCTTTTAATTCATCTAGCCCATCCTTAAGCCCTATTGGTGAATTCTTCACTATCTTCTTCGTCTTTATCTTCCTCTCCCTATTATCAACTCTATAAGCATCTAACACCACATGAAGAAATCATAATCATAGCAATCAAAATAGAGAACATTAGACTTCCTTTTTTATTCTAAAATCTTTAGCTTTGCTTTCGTAGGTGATCGACAATTACAATACTAGTTTTTCAAAGTCCAAGTGCTTTCTAATCTGGATGACAAGCCACAAGAGCCCACATGCCACTATTAGGGGTTAAAGGGTTATGCTATATTTGAGGGTTAAAGGGTTCTCAAATGTTATGGTTTGCTTCCTCCAGCTATGGTTAATGATTAGGAAGATAAATAGATTGAAAAAGAATAAGTGATATATTGAATAAGGAGTAGAGGGAGATACAAAATCATAGCCATGGATTACGATTAGGGTTTTTATCTTTACAAGGAGGGAAACAAGGGTAGTTATCTCCAAGGAGTCTTATTTTTATCATTCAAATAGGCAAAGATGCAAAGTTAATGACCAAGTACCTTATTTTAGTCATGCCACACACATAGTACTGTAGATAAGGTGAAACCGTGGAAAAAGTTAGGAACATAAAAATGAGATGGAAATGAAAAATGTTCAAGGTCACCAGATGGGATTTCTCGTGTTCAAATGATTCATAATACAAAATTAAATGTAAGGGAATGTGGATGCTGTTTTATTGAAACTGCTGGAATTTAGAATGTAAGTCCTAGGGAGATGCAATGTTCTTCGCCTAGTTATAAAATTTAACTAATGGAAATCGAATTAGAATAGTCTTATAATAGAGATATGTGCACATTAGCATCTGAGATTATCCACATGCTAAGTGTTTTGGACCTCTTTGGCCCTAGGGTGAGAAGTTTGTAAGTGCCTATATGGACTTCTTCTTTGATATTGTATGATCCTTCCTATTTTGGTTATAAATTCCCTAGGTGCTTTCCAATTGCTTATATAATTGTAAGGACTAAGTCGCCAAGTTTTTTAGGTTGATAACTTACCTTTCCATTGCAAGCCTTGGTGTTCTTGCCTTGTATAGTTTTATTTCCACTGTGGCTTCTTCCGTCATTTTTGATAGTAAATCCACGGCTTTAGCATATGCCCTTTGATTTTGCATTGGTTCGCAGCATTGTATCTCATATTGGTTACATCAACTTCTGTATAACATGCAAGCATAAAGGGTGTGGAACTACTATAGATGTTAATAGTGATCCTTCAGGACTAAAGGATGCTTGGTAATTCATCCCCCAAGTCTCCTTTAAATCCTTTATTTTTGTTCCTTAAGTTGTAGATTATCTGTTTCTTAGCATTTTCTACTTGTCTATTCACCTAAGGCCTTGCAATTGAAGTGTTATTGATGGTGATTTGTAGCCTTTTTCAGTGTTACTTTTATCTTTGGCCTAATAAATTATTTGCCATTGTCTATAATGATAGATTTAGGAAGTCTATATTTTATGATAACATCTTTCTATAGAAAGTTTATAGCCTTCCATTATGTGATAGTTAGAACTGGCTCAACTTCTACCCTACTTTGTAAAGTACTCCCTAACCACAAATATAAACCTCCTTTGTTCAATTACTTATCAGAAAAAAGCCTAGGATATCCATTCTCCACCTACCAAATGGTATAGGTCCCACTGTTGTGGATAACTTAGTGGTTATGCTTGGATTTTAGGGGAATAAAATTTGCACTTGTCATATTTTTTTTTACATAGTCTAGTGCATCTCTTAGAAAAGTAGGCCAATAGAATCTTGTTATCAAAAGTTTCCCTACCAGCATACAAGCCTCTATATGTGATCCACAATCCCCTTCATAAATTTCTTCAAGAACATAATCTGCTCTCTCATTAGTCATGGACTTTAATAAGGATTTTGCATATCCTTATTAGCTTTTTAGATTCTTTTGGATCCGATCAAAGTTTTCCGCTTTCCAAGTGACCAGTGATTAGTGTTGCCTAGGAGTTATCCACATCTATTATATAGACCTCTTCAAGGTCTATGCTTATATGTCTCATGCCCACCCAAAAGATTGATTTTACAAAATCAGTTTGTTTTGAACTTGATAACTTGCTTAACGCATCTTCTTGATGGTTCTCTAATCTTGCAATAGCTAGAGGGAAGTCTTCAATGGATCGTTGAACCTTGGCCAAATCCCTGGCCATTTACTTTCCCTTGGCCTCAAACTCATCTCTAATTTGGCTTACCACCAGCAATGGGTCACTAAAGTGTTTATCCTATCATTCTATGCCTATAAGGCCTTGTATATTTACATACTTTCTATGATTACTTCATGTTTTACTTTATTAGGGCATACTCATATTTTTCTGTATCTAACTAGACCAAGATCAAGCCAGCCTCTGACTCATTCTATATAGAACATCCATCTACATAGACTGCCACTACTTGTCTTATGGCTATAGTGCTTTATCCTTGACCCTAAGCTCTGGAAGAAAATCATATAAGCGTGAGCTTTAATTGTCATTCTAGGTCTATACAATGTATCAAACCTAAACAGCTCTATAGCCTAAAGTAGCATCCCCTTTGCTTAATCATGCTTTTTTATCATTTTCTTCACTGGTTGATTTGTCAGAACCTTGCTTGAGTGTGCCTCAAAGTAAGGCTCGACTTTTTTGTTGTCATGATCAAGGCTAGAACCAACTTCTCAATGTTTGGATAGTTGAACTCTGCCTAAATCAAGACATGGCTAATAAAACATACATAAATCTACTTCTTGTTCTCTTCCTTTAATCAAATTGCACTCATAACTACCTCTCTGAGTAGATACTTTTTGAGATCAACTCTAGGGCTCTAGCTGAATAGTGATGGTGTCTTAGATAGACACTGTTAGACCTATTTAAAGGGTCCCTCTACTTGTTCATTCCATTTAAAGTCTTTAATTGAATATAGGCACTTGAAGAACAAGAGTCAGTTTTAGGCAAAATTCAAAACAAATCTTCCCCGGTTGCTATACACTCTATCAAATGTTGAAATTTTTCACCATCCTAGGGCTTTGTATATCCAAAATTACTCCTACTTTTTTAGGATATACTTTTATCCCTCCATTAATCATAAACCCTAGAAATTTGCCTCCTGATACCTCAAAAGCACACTTTTGGGAATTTAGCTTTATGCTATACCTTTTGAAAGTGTTGAAAGTCACCTCAACATCTAGAAGGTGTTTATCTGAAGTATTAGAATTGCCTATCATATCATCAATGAATACTTTCATATTTTGCTAATCTACCCACAAAGGAGCTTATTGACCAATCTTTGATATATAAAACTGGCATTCTTCAGCCCAAATGACATGGCCTTACAGCAGTGCAACACTTAATATGTGATCAAAGGTGTATGCTCGTGATCTTGTTCCCACATTGGTATTTGAGGGAAACCTTAGTACGCATTCGCAATTGCCAAGTAACAACAATCACTTATGTAGTCCACTAATTGATTAATCTTGAGAAGTGGGGAATAATAGGGCGGTTTATTAAGCTCTATGTAATCCACATACATTCTCTATGATCTGCTAGGCTTATTTACCATCACCACATTTGCTAACTAGATATGATAGTAGAACTCCTTGATGAGTCCTATATCTATTAACTTCTATATTACGTAGTTACTATTAGGTGCAACGTATCTCCTTTCTGCTTTATAGAATCTACATAGGGTTTATAGATAGCTTGTGAATGATAATCTTAGGATATATTCTTAGCATCATTTATGTTACATAAGCAAACACGTCCACATATTTCCTTAGCAAGGACATTAGTGCTTCTTTGAAGGCTAATTCCATGTCTGCTCTAATTTGTATTGTCTTCAACCAGTCTCGGCTAAAGCTAATCATGCAATTGGTCCTTTATCTTTAGCCTAAGGTTCTCGTTATCTTTATGGCCAAGCTAAAACACTAGGATCACATTAACCTTTTGTTGTTACACTTCTCAACTCCTGTTGGTTGATGAGGCCTCTCCCACTTTATGTTCTGTATATGGGATTGTGGCCTTCAAGGTAGCTACATTACAGTCCCTTGCACTCTTGTATTCCCCCATGATCCTTCCTATGAAGCCATTATCTGCTAAAAATGATATCTACAATTTATAGGTGGTCAATGTTGTTTTCAGGGAGTTTAAGAGTGGTCTCGCCATAATTACACTGTAGGTAGAAACCATATCCATTATAATATAATCGGCCATTCCATGGCAAGATTTTCCCTTATGGATCCCCACCTTAGTAGGTAACTTGATCAACCCCTCGGGGCATGCCGTGTGCCCTGTGAAAATTGTGATGGGATATGGCATTGGAGATATATCTTTATATTGTAGGCTAAGTTTGATAAAACGGTCATGGAACATGACATCCATAGAACTTTTAGTATCTACCAGTACCATACTAATCTTATGGTTGCCTAGTGTCAACATGACAATCGTAAAACCATCATGAGGTTGAGATAAATCAAGCACTATAAAAAACACCTTAGGAGAGGAGAATTCACAATTACGTGGATTACACTTAGGGTTACCTGATCTAGAGATCTCAAATGACACTTGAGTTCCCTATTTGATAAGCTTCCCAAGGTTGGTCCTCTAAAGATCACATATATCATGTTTTTGGGAGGTGTATCATAAGATTCATCTTCTTATGAACCCCTTTCATTAGGATGTTTTTGAGATTTTTGATCATCCAAGGATATATTACCATTGAACATTATTGGATCTCACTCTTAGAGGCGTTAAATGGTGATTCTTTTGTAAATGTCCTTTATTATCTTCCTTATGATTTTGTTTAACTGGCCTTTTTTTTTATCCCTCTTAGTGGCCTTTTTAGGACTTCTTGTTCCTTTCATAAGGGCCCAAAATTATGTGTACCTTTCAACCATTGTCAAGGCCTGCTTAGGGGTGCACGATCATTCTATGATGAACTTTACATGCAAGCCTTTATGCTTAACCTATTGGTGAAAGAAGCTAGTGCATATCCGATGCAAGGTTTTTTTATAAAGAGCACCTCATGAGTGAACTTCTCCATATACTTTCAGAGATGCCTGATCTTTAAGCGCCATCTTAATTAGTTCTACAGTTGACTATGAAGTCCTTCTATTTCCCACAAAGTGACTTATAACGCTAATGGAGATATCTTCCCAAGATTTGATAGATCTTAGGGGTAGCTTATTGAACCAAGCCTATGCTACCACTTTAAGATGGTAGGAAAGTATTTATACATCAAATCTTTTAAGGGAAATGGTTTTAGATAGATCTAAGTTAAATATGCATCAAAGTGCTCTTCAGTTGTACAATTTCATCATATTACCCTATCTAGGGACCCTTGATCTTCTCTAGCAGTTCAGCATCCCAAATCTCAATATCAAAAGGCCTCTTGATATGAAGGTAACTTACCAATGGATTGCCCTAGTTATAGGCCTTCTTGACACTCTCTTTTGATGCTGTTGGGATGATACAATTTTGATCATGCCAGAGCTATATTGCTAGGAATCATATTTATCCTCTTTGTGAGACTTACCTTGACCAGGCCTCTTCTACATAGATTTATCCTACTTAGCCCTTTTACAGTTCAACGTCTCCCTCAGCTCTTCATCTCTTATCCTATAATACTTAGGAGGTATGTACTCAGGATCCCTTTTCTCTGAATCTTCAGGAAAAATTTCTTACACATCTTTGAGGTCTCTATCTTGGCTTTCAGTCTCTTAGGGGTTGCTTTACCTGGCTTTCTTTAAGAAACTAAGAAAGAATCTGACTTTTTTTTTATCATGGAGGTTATAACTTCATTGACTCTCAATATTACTAAATTATCCATTATCTTTCGAACATTGCCCTCTTGGTCTAGGGTAAGTGTATGCTGGGACATAGACGTCCTCCAAGGGGAGTTGCACCTTCTTGGCTTGAGGCATCCTTGACAATGAAGTTATCATTTCTGGAGGTCCCTATATTGGGATCCTAGTTATTGGGTTTTGGTTCACACAGCCAGCGCCAAACGTTTCAACACAAAGTAGACTTTTTCGGCTTTGCTTAGAATCTTGAGCGATCTTGTGCCATCATCTAAGAATCAGCTACAAAAAAACTCCTAAAGGAGGAGATCCTCCTCTTTAACACCCTTTGATGCTTGAGTTCAGAGAATTCAAGGAATAGATTAGGGAATAAGTTTGAAATTGCTTGTGAAAGTCTAATTGACCTACCTTTGAGGTTTAATGATGACTTGCTTATATAGGGGTTCAGGATAGTTCTCCTAGAGGAATTTGGCTAATATTCCATATCATTTTAGATATAGGTTATTCTCCTAATTTTATTCGAACTTAGAGATCTTTATCATTTCCACGTTTATCTAGGAGATCTTCACTAGATCTTTATTGCTGTTACAAGTCATGCATCTAAATAATCAAGGCTTTCGTGAACTAAGTTTTACTCAGCTTTCTTATGTGGCCTTTAGCTTACTACTGAATCCTAGCAGCTTATCTAATTCAGTCAATCTTTTTCTATCTTCTATTCGGTTTTGGCCTAACGCTCCTAGAGCTTTTATCTACCCAAAACTATATATTCTATTTGTTTATTTTTTTAATAAATTGAATTTATACACATAAGTATTAGTCTTCATGGTTATAGTTGATTTTTTATATTTTTTATTTACTATAGAGGAACTACATATCATAGAGGTTAATATGGTTTCCGGTTTAGAAGTGATGCCTTTTGTTAGCAACAAGTTTATAGGGATGAGTATTGTGGAAGCATGGTGCCTGTTGTCTGATGAAGAAGATGATGTCTCCTTTCGTGTTGTCAAGTTCTCTTTTGGTATCGAACATATGGTTTGTAAAGTATCGAAACACCATTACCTTTTAGTTGTTTTAGAACTTATCCCCCTAATTCATTCTCATATTTTGTTGTAAGTATTTATGGTTGAAAATTGTTGGAAACATCAGTGACACTGAAGAAGCCATCAGGCAATTTAAACAAAGTCTAAAAATATAGTTCTGACTATTCCATCTGCTCAATTGATTTCTCAATAGTGGACATGGTAAAAGTTAAAAATCATTCCCAATTTACTGTTAAAGTAGATTACAAATTAAAATCAATAGTTAGCATTATTTGCTAGTGTACGGGTTTCAGTCATGACATTCTATGCAAATCCTATTTCTTAATTTATGTCATAATAAAATACACATTTTTATTTGTTGGTGACATAGATTTTTCATACCCATTATTATGTGGAATGTTTCAATCTAGTGTGCATTAGTAAATCCTCTAGATATATGGAATATCCTGACTGCAAGTACATGTAAGCACCAATTGGTGCTTATAGTATGTCGATAATAGTTTTCATGAGAAGTTAATATTCTGAAATCCTTCTATTTACAATCAATATATGCTATCAATAAATTAATTATGAATTTATATTTTATGGCAGTGTCATCATATAATTAAGTTTAAGAGCAAACATAGTCATCTTACTATAGTATATATGGCTAGTTATAATACCTAGACCATTTCATTTCCTTGGCAAAACAACCAAAATAATAGTGACTGTGGTTTACTCATGCTTAAGCATGTTGAACTCTCTATTTAAGAAGAATTTGAATTAGACCTTTGATAGGAAAGGCACCTCATAAACATGTTCATAGAATATTAGTCATTAGTTCCTGACAATTATAGATGTCTCCATATTTAGCTGTAATCATCTTTTAATATTAGTCATTGGTTCCAAATTGTTATAGTCTTTTCAAATTCATTGACAATTAGCCATTAATATTAATGTGTTCTAATAGCTTTTCTTTTAAAATTAGGCTTCTCTAGATAGTTTTACAGGGTGAAAACTACTGTAAGAACCATACTAAGTGATCACACTCAAAGAGCTATAGTGTTGCATGATATCTACATCCTCACTAACCACAAAGATGATACTTACATAAAATTGAAGAAAAGAAGTACAAGGAGTTAGCTGAAAGGTTGAAGTTGGACAACAAAAGAATAAGGACATCAATACGAAGAGGAAAGAAGATGAACAATAAAAAGGGACTGCAAAGTGACCCATTGCGAACATTATTAGTCATAGAATACATAGATATAACATTTATATAAAATAGTAACACATTAAAACATGATTACTCACATATTATAGTACTTAGTCTATATTAAATATGATTAATCATTGAGTGATTAAAAACGGCTACCATAATGAATATATATATAGGATTAAAGTATGAATTGGAAGTATATTAACCTCCTTGACCTATTAAACCCTCTGTCTATATTACAAAGGCTTCATCCACTACCATCACTTCCATTTAATGCATTATATATGAAATGAATCCCAATTATTATAAGACATAAACATTAGTGGCAAAGAAGATACAATAGCACTGGAACAAATTTATGCAAGTCAATGTATGATTTTCTCCAAAACCAATTCATATACCTTCACTAAAACAAACAATCAGCACTCTTCTTATAAATTAATGTTTGCTACATTAAATAATATGAGGTAGATGAACGATGATCCAATACTATAACGTTGTTGTTCCAATGATAGGAAGATGAATGTGAGAGAGGCAAGTATAAACAACGATGAAAGAGGCCGGTATAGAAGATAGATAGAGAGGTGAGATATGGTCGACGCAGACTAATTGTAAATTACACGAGAGAATTTTTTCAGATTTTAGAGTAGGCATTGTAATAACTTGAACTAATTCTATGATTAATTACTTTAGCTAATTTCAATTTAATAAAGTTGAGGCTGCATTTCGATTCAATGTTTTAAAATACTTATGCAGTTGCAAGTTAGAACAATGAAGTGCCTTGGAATAAACTAAGTCATGTTCCGTATTAAATCAATTGGAGCTCATAAGTAGATAAATGAGTAAATAAATTAAAAAATTCATAGAAATGAGTAATCATGGCATATATGAATACACAATTTTCCCAATTATTAGTATAGAAATGAGACGATAATGTTAATAAATGAAATAAAATAAATGCAAAGATCATATTAATTAATATGGGTGGAATTTATAAGCTCTTTCCAAATAAACCATGGAAATACTAGTGATAGCGCAAATATTAATCCAAACTTTAGCCCAAATATTTATTAGCTTAAAAAGGAAAATTACTTTACTACAAAAACGGGGGAAGAAAATAATAACACAAATAATATCTAGATTAAGAAAGATTGAATAAAAAAATTTAAATTAATAAAAATAATCAACCCCCTTCATTGATCCCACACCCCTATTATTACCAAGATGTGCACCTCCTTCTATTTTTTGCACTCAACTTCTCCCTCCCCTACCACTAACCCTTGTCATGCCCCTGCTATCCAGTGTTGCCAGCTAGCGCCACCACCCCATAACCGCTGCCCGGTGCCAGCATGCCACCTCCCCTTCTCCCACTTCCCTTGCTTGCCATCTTGGGTGTTTGGGAACATGAGCACTAAACTCCCTCCTATTAACTTTCATCATTTAATCCTTTAATTTAGTTAATAGTTATGCCCTTTAATCTAGTTAACTGATAATTAGACTAAAATTATAGTTTATTCTTGCAATTTATAGATTTTGGAGTAAGAAAGTGAAGTAGGTATTTATGGAGGAATGGGGATTTCGAGTGTGTTTGTGAGGTTGTGCCATATAGTTGGTTTGGTTGAATTTTTGGGAAATTATGGGTGTGTTTGAATGAAAATTTAGAGGCATTAATGTGGGTGTTGGATGTTTGCTATGAAAGAAAGGACTAAGGTTGAATTTGAGGTTGAAGAAGAAAATTAAGGAGGGAAGTGTAAATTGGAAGATTTTGGAACAAGTTGCCCAAGATAAACTTTGTAATTAAATTGATAAATTGGAAGGGATTTAAAGATGTAAATTTGAGTGGTAATATTAGTGAGAGGTTACTTAATCTTGAGGTGAAAAATGGGAGGAAAAGACGAAAATGCTAAATTGGGGGAACTTTGAAATAAATTTATTAATAGAGACATTGAAGTTAATTTGGGGGACGTGTAGTGGATTCTTATGTAACAATTATGGACATTTACTAAGTTAAAGGCAAAAATGAGCTTAAGGTTGTAGCTTAATCAAAGTAGTGGCGATGATGGAATTTCATTGGTGTTAAGAATGATTTTAAATTAAAAAACACCTAAGGAGGTATAATTGAAGGGAATTGTAGAGCCTAGTCCTTGTACCTTGATTTAGGTAATGAGATTAATAGATTAGAGATGTGTTAATGACTAATTATATACTTCTGTGACTTAAATAGATGAATGAAAAATTGAGTTATGCTTAAGTGAATTAAGAGTGAGACCGCCCGTATTGTTTAAATCAATTAAGTGGCAATCAAAATTTACTTGAGCCTAGACGAGCGAGCACCTTTTGATTTGGACGTAGGAGAATAAACTTGACATTGAAAATAATTAAATCACAAATTGGACTTGCGTACGCTAAGCCTCTTCATAGATAAGTCATAATACCAACAATAATAATCTTACTACTAATAATAATCATAACAATAATGGAAATGAAATTATAGTGATAATAATATTGATATCAATCAATCATAATGAAGAAAATAATATTAAAACTTGTAATAACAATGATAACAATAATAATATTAATGGTAATAGTAACAACAACATTAGAAAGAGGCATAGAGAAAAAGGGCAAGATGGAATTAATTTATGTGTTTAGGTAAATAATGGTGGACACATTGATAATTACGAGAAGTACCTGGAAAACTTTCAATTATTTATTAAGGTTGTAGTTAATAAAAATTCTTTGACACTTTATTAACATTGTATATTTGGAACAGCAATGAGGTTATTCCCATTGTTTCAATGCTAGAGACAATTATTTTATAAAAAGGAAGAGACTTTAAAAATTCTAAGCACATTTATTGCCTGTACCTTTTAAAATTCACATGTTTTTATACATATTAAAATCTCAAAATGTATAGCTACTTAAAGCATCATTTTCAAGCATTGTTTTGTCTAGATCTGGCAAAATTGACCTGAGACCCGAAATTCGAACCCAACAACCCGGACCCATACCCGACCCGACAACCAAAATATACTTACTCGAAAGTGGACCCGAAATCCAAATTGACCCGAACCGAACCATACTCGACTTGCAACTTCAATAAAGTTGTTTGTTTTGGCATAACGAACGTATTTTGACTAAAAATTGGCTGACCCGAAATCGACCCGACCTAACCCAACCTGAACCGTACCTGACTCAAACCAAAGCAACCCGAAATGTCACTTAACCTGAACATGACCTGACCCAAACTTGACCCGCCCCATACCCAAATCGAATGACCTATTTTCCAGGTCTAGTTTTGTCATATAATCAAGTGGACCCACCAGTTGTCAATTATTAGGGCTTATGCCATTCACTTCACCCACACGACATCAGGTCAGACTTCTTGATCGGCTTATTAGGTATACAGTGTATAGCTATTCAATGATTGCATTGTGCTTATGAACTCATTAGTTTAGATTCCATTTCCAGATAATAACTGGCAAAGTAGTTTTACTCATATTCCCTCCCTTTCTTATTTTCAAACTAAAATGAATTGAAACGTGATCCCTCATTAAATTATTCTAAAAGTTTATTTGACGAGATAGGTATAAGTATACGGGGCTTTAGCTTGTTTTTGGAAATACTAATAATCTTTCTATTTCATGCAAGGAACCTACGGACATCCCTATCCTGAACAAGGCAGAAGAAATTGGAAGCAAGAAGTAAAAGAAAGGTTTCGTGTCTTTATTGTTTGATGTCACTAGATGCTAAAAGTGGATTTTAGCACAATGTGAAGAGTTGACAGAGTTTAAGATTGTGTTGTTCTTATATAGCCTTGTCCAACTTAGAACGGTGGTAATGCCTTAAATCATTAAGACTTCTGCTGCAATTATGAGAATTACAGACTAAATTAAGATAATTAGACAATTAGTATTCAAGGGCATTACAGTTGCAGTATTAGCGGCAGGTTCATGGTCCACTGTTGGCTATAGGGTGTTTACGAGTGGTGTTGGGTTAGTGAAAGGAGCTGCTGACTATGAGTTCATACATATAAGCTATAATGTGGATGCTGTAGTAAACATTTACATGTTCCTCAGCCCAGGGTATTAAGGCCAACAACATAGTTAGATAACACCTTCGGGACCTCATTATTAACAAAGTAGAGTAAGGAAGCAGTCGGTTGACCTCCTATTGACGAACGCATCCTAGGGAAGGTTACAAAGCTTATAAGGATAACTCTATGGGCTTTGAGGCTATCCATTTATGTGTAAGGATGCCATTCTAAATTCTTATATGATTAATATTGTATCAAAGTACATCTAATTTCCTAGACTAGGGAAATACATTATGTTACAACCTCTTTGTGTTGAATCAATATGAAATAGACATTGCAATAATACATATGTCTTAGTGTCTATGACACTATTCCAAGTGATTTACAATAACAATTTACTGTAGTGAATTATGTGATAGCAGTCTAATAGCTTATGATATGCTACTTGGTACTCTATGGGTTGTGTGTAGGAAGATACAGTTCTCACACAAAGAATGTATTATCATTAATTGGGTTCCAGACTATGTGAATGTATCTAGGCTACTGTATGCTAGGTGTGGGCAAGTTAGATGTTTTAGAATTATATAGTTAACGAAGAGGTGGAGGACATATAGATGTGGGTTGCTGGTTGGTAGTTATTGGGGCATTGACTTAGCTTATACAAAAAAATATGTCTCAATTAATGCAATAATATGTATTAAAAACTTTAAAAATGTGTATAGAAAAACTCCTTTAAAGGTTTGACATTGTATAATGTGGTTGAGACTTATTATGAGGCTAAAATAAGCTCTAAAGGCACATGGAAATTGCTAAAGGTGGACCTCAGTGGCAAGATATTCATAAGAGATTCTAAGAAAATGGTATAAATAATTCTTTATTTGATTATAATGAATGGGGGAATGTATGTTTTGTTTAACAGTAGAAAAGGATTGGCACGAGGAGATCTTGTCCCCCCTTTACTATATGTTTTAGTCATCGACACCCGTCTAGATCTTTGAAGGTGGCTATTGCCTAGAATACCTTTTATTACTATCCAAGTCATCAAGTACTTCAATTAAGGTTTCTCAGCGTACTAGATGAACTCTTATTGTTCTGTAAAGCTGATACTACAAGTGAAAAGTGTGTTATGGCTACAGTCCACAATATTTCTTCTTGTACTAGACTTGATGTGAATACTGATGAATCACAAATACTCATTTCTAAAACTGATAAGCGTATGCCCTATTTGATAACAATGTTTTTATTTAGTGTTCAGTATGTTGCCTGGCTTAAAACTCTATTTGTTCTAATTTCACTTGTTCAGTAAATTACATTTAAGACTAACATATAGCATTTGAGCTAGCGTTTACAAAACATTACATGAGCTAACATTTCGCTAAAGGCTTTAGTGTTTTGCAATTTATCTTCTTGAAAGGTCCTGATTGCCATCTATAAAGAACTCGAATGAAATGATATTGTTGCCTAATTCATTTGACATATCATCTAATGTTATTTTCTTATTTGACCTAGTGGAATATCATTGTGCTTGTTGTGTCTTTAATTTAATATTCCATGATATAGAGTGCCTAACCAAACTATCACCTAACTAATATCAACAAAAATAACAACATCAACATCAACATCATCATTATTATTATCATCAACAACAACAACAACAACAACAACAACAACAACAACAACAACATGAACAACAAGAACAACAAGAACAACAACAACAACAACAACAATAATAATAATAATAATAATAATATAATAATAATAGTAATAGTAATAATAATAACAATATTAATAATAATAATAATAATGATGATGATGATGATGATGATGATGATGATGTAGCACCAGTAGTAGACGAGGTAATAGTAGTAATAATAAGAACAATTATTATTATTATCATCATCATCATCATCATCATCATCATCATCATTATTATTGTTATTACTATTATTGTTATAATAGTTGATAATTATGTTCTTTTCTATTATTTTGTGCTTATCAACTACTCCAACAGTTAATGTAACTAAACGTAATCTTTTTAAATACCTAGTGGAACAAGTCTTAGACACTTGTTAAAATGCAATAGCTATTCGCCACTAAAACTGATATCTACTATTAAAACTACTACCTGCAACTTAAACAACTAATTGTGCCAAACAAGGCCATAGCTTAGTAATTCAATTATTGGGAACCATCGTGTGTTAAAGATGGAGACTACCTTTTGGTTGCCCTAGGATGCCAATGAAGCTCAAAAGGTCAACTAGGCAAGATTATAGTATAGTAATTGAGAGGGTGGTTGCTAGAGTTTTAGTTTGGCCACAAAAAAAGCTTTAATATTCAAGAAAAGTACTTTTGATCAATGTTGCCCTACTGAGTGTGATTACTTATTAGAACCAAATGTTTATATCGCCAAAGCATCTTTTGGAAAAAGTAGATCAAATACGTCAGCAGCTTCTCTAAAGGTCGAGTACTAATCAAAGAAGAAATGCTCCAATTACTTGGGATATATTCCATTCACCCAATGAAGATTGAGCTTTGGGTGTAAGGGATATCGACCACTAGAACGTGATTATTTTAACAAAACTAATTT
>NCQV01067709.1:61036-74652 GCA_002740545.1 Lophocereus schottii
TTTGTTAAATTTTTTTGGGCTTAATAAGTAATCTAAAAATCTTTTGGCTTTTCCTTTCACTATTAATGCATTCACCATTGTTTATTTAAGCGAATTCTTTCCTTCCTTGATTCCATACTTTCTTTTGATATTGTTGATGCTCATGTCATTTACGTTATAATGTTGTCATGACATAGCTTGTCTCATTTTTATTAACACGACCTTATTGTTATTGAAAACTTTATCATTGCAATTGTTGCCTTTACCAAAATTATCATTATTTTTATTGTCATCAGCATTAGAAGCTAGCAGGTACATTTGTCACGTTTATTGGTATTATTATTGTTGTCAGTATTACTACTACTGCTACTACTACTAGTACTACTAGTACTACTACTACTACTATGTCTTTAATAGTAACATTATTATCAGTCACGAGTACAACTTGGATAATTGATTGCGGATAGGTTTAAGACGATGCCATGTGCTTGGTTTCGGGTACAAATCGAAATGTATTTATTTCAATCTTCATGCTAGTCCCAAATCATGTAGGTAGTGATTTGCTTGTTTAGAATCATTATGCTTGTTACTTGATCCAAGTAGGAAAACTTAAGATTTACCAATACTTCAATTATGCTACAATTATTATAAAATTTTGCATATTGAACACATCAAAAATCCACAAATTAATTTCCAAATTTACATCAAGATCATTCACCTTAAATATTTCAAATAATACATTTTCCTCCACCTTTTTCTTCACCATAAGCTACACCACACTCCCAACAACTTCAATTCGTGAAACTCCCTACTAATCACTATTCTGTTATTTTAAATTAACTCACATATGCACATTAAGCTAATAAAGCTGAAACCCAAAAAACAAACATATTTCCCTCCTTTTCTTCTTTTTCTCTAATTTTAAACTTCGTATCAATGTTCATCATAACAACACCAAAGACACACACACACACACGCACACACTCAACATCCTACAACATATACTTCACTAATTTGCTATTCAATCCAACTAATGCAAAAAAATTTCACCAAATTAATGAAATTAGATATGTGTTTATACCCCATCAACAAACCCTACACCACCATGCCCTTCTTCAACCTCCATCATCACCAAATTCAATCTCAACATCTAAAATCCAAGAAAACCACAAATTAACACTCATCAAATCTAAAGACATCATCTACTGCAAAAATTCAATCATAAAACAATAAAAATCAAATTCATGGGGGTTAGGCCTTCACCTTTTTACCCAATTGAGCACACACAAGATAGGTGAAGAGGGAGGAGTGGTAGGCACGATGGACGGTCAGTGATTGAGTGAAACGGCAGTGATGGGCATCTTATAGTGATGCATACAGCTGGTAGATGAACAAAGCAACAGGGCACCTGTGCGGGGGACTTGGGTTCAGCAAAGAAAAGGGGGGTCGTGAGTTAGAGGGGCGAGTAGATTTACTAAGTTTTGGTTTTTTCTAACTTTTTTATTTTTTCCTTTGTTTCTTTTGTAAATATAAACTTAGTGTTTTGTCACGTTTTTTTTTTATTTTTGTTCTTTACAATCTGCTTTGCCTTTTTTTTTTCTTCAGCTAATATATATATTTGGGCTAATTTTCTTGGGTTAGAATTTTTGGATTAATTTTACACCGTTTGTGTGTGTAAAATTTGAAAGAAACAATATCATTTTTAATTAATTATGGCTTGTATTCTTTTTATATATTTCATACTTTATTATTGTTGTTTCATTGTTGTAGATATATAAATTTTTTTTCAAAATTACCCGTTTTTATAATTAGGATATTTTTATTTATCTATCATTTGAGTATTTGTTAACACTTTTAATGAGTTATTAAGCATAACAGATTTATTTTGAGGTCACTTTACTCGGTCAACCTTGTAATTGCATAAGTAAATATGTGCAACACACTAAATTAAAATGCGCCACCCAACTTAATAAAATTTTAATTAAGATAATTCAAGGTAATTAGTATACTTTTTCCGGTCGTTACAACCCTCCTCACTTACAATAAGTTTCAGCCTTAAAACTTACAAATTTAAAAGAAACCTTGGGTTTACCTCAAATAGGTATGTGTATTTGCTTCTCTTGTCTTCCTTTGTCTCCTATATGGCTTCTGATGAAGTATCGTTGGCCCAAAAATCCTTTACCTGGGGAATGTTTCTGTTCTGGAGTTGTTCCCTGGAATCTAATATCTGCACATTCTTTATACATCAAATTCTCAGCGACCTCTTCGGGCTCTATTACAATGACATGGTTTGGATCTGGAATATAGTTTTTAAGCTGTGAAATATGAAAAACATTTGGAACATACCCAAGTTCTGCTGGTAAATTAAACCTATAAGCCACATGGTTTAACTTCTCAATAATTTCGTATGACCAATATATCTAGGGCTTAATTTACCCTTGATATTAAACCTTCTCACTCCCTTGATTGGGAATACTTTCAGGAACACCGTATCTCCCACTTAAAATTCTAATAATCTCCTCCTTTTATCAGCATAACTTTTCTATCAACTTTGAGCCACTTTAATATGTTCTTGAATTTTCCTTATCTTCTCAGTGGTCTCTTGATTCAATTTAGGCCCTATGGTTAATCCTTCATTTAGATCACCTTAACACAAGGATGTTCTACACTTCCTCATGTATAGTGCCTCAAATGGTGCCATCTTAATGGTGGATTGTTAGCTGTTATTACAAGAATATTCCACGAAGTGTAAGTCATCTTCACATTTTCCTTGAAAGTCAACCACAAATGCTCTCAGCATATCATCCAGGATTTTATTCACTCTTTTAGTCTGCCTGTTAGCCTCAGGGTGATATGAACTACTAAAATTTAGCTTGGTTCTAAAAGCTTTCTACAGGGCTTGTCAAAATCGAGCTTGAAATCTTTGGCCTGTTTTAGATACTATGTCCTTTATTATGCCATGTAATCGGACTATTTCTTTTACAGACAATTGTGCCAGTCCCTCTATACCCCAATTTTCACGAATTGGTATAAACTGGGAAGATTTAGCGAGTCTGTCAACAATGACCAAATAATATTCTTTTTTAAAGCGAAGAGAGGCAATTGTAGAATAGAATCCATTGAAAGTGAATCCAATTTTTAGGTAGGAATCTCTAAGGCCTCAATTCTCCTAGTTAGCGTTGATGTTCAGCCTTCACTTTTGGACATATTAGGGGATTATCCACATATCTCGTAATTTGTTTCTTCATGTTTTCCTAATAGAAAAATTACCTCAAATCCCTATACATTTTGTTCCTCCCAGATGCACTGGGTAGCAAGTATTATGGACTTCTTCTAAGTTCTTTCTTTTTAATTCCTCCTTATTGGGCACACAGAATTAGTTTTGAAACTTCAAGATTCCATCCTCATGTATTATGAAGCTAAGCGATTTTCCTTGTGTGATGTTTTGTCTAGGCCTCTGCAACTTAGCATCATCTTTTTGACTCGCCTTAATGTATTCTACTATTAAAGATTACACTTCAAATGCTGAAAATAGCCCCTCATAACACAAGTTCAATACCCATTTTCTCAAGGTAGATTAAGATACTAGGTTGGGTACTTCATTGTGTTTAAACTATATTGAGCCTTCCTACTTAGTGCATTTGCTACCACATTTTCCCTATCAAGATGATATTAAATTTGTATGTCATAATCCTTAAGCAAGTCCAATCACCATCGTTGCCTTATGTTGATTTCTGTTCAGGTGAAAATATGGTTTAGGCTCTTATGATCAGTGCAGATCTTGCGTGACAAATTGACCCTATAGGTAGTGTTGCCAAATTTTTTTAAGGCAAAAACCACCACCACTAACTCCAAATCATGGGTTAGTAGTTCCTTTCATAAGGTTTAAGCTGCCTAGAGGTATAGGCTATTACCTTATCGTCATGCATTAGTGCATAACCTAACCTATTATTAGAAGCATCACTATAAGTAATTTATTCTTTACCCTCTATAGGCAAGGTAAGGACAAGAGTTGTGGTCAAGCACTTTTTTAACTCTTGAAATAGCTCCTTGTATTAATCTAACCACTTGAATCTACTCATCTTCTTCATCAAGTTGGTCAGTGATGATGTTATTTTTTTAAAAATCCTTTATAAACCTCCTATGGTATCCTGTTAAACCCAAAAAAACTCCTTACTTTTGTAGCATTAGTTGGCCCAGGCCATTCAGTAAGCACCTTTATCTTCAGAAGGTCAACTTTGATATCTTTCTTAGAAACTACATGCCCAAAAAATGTCACTTTAGTCAACCAGAGCTCACACTTTTTCAATTTAGCATATAGTTGGTGTTCCCTCAAGGTTTGCAACATGATTCTCAAATGATTGCCATGCTCCTCCTTGTCCTTAGAGTATATCATAATGTCATCTATAAATACCACCACAAATTTGTCCAAATAAGGTATGCAACTATTCATAAGATCTATGAATACTATAAGGGCATTGGTAAGCCCGAAAGGTATTACTGTAAATTTATAATGACCATATCTAGTTCTGTGGGCCGTTTTGGGAATGTTTTTTGGCTTAATCCTAAACGGATGGTAACAAGATCTCAAATAAACCTTCAAGAACTCTCCAGCTCCTGACAATTGATCAAATATATCATCTATGCGGGGTAAAGGATACCTGTTCTTAATAGTAATTTTGTTTAACTCCCTATAATCTATGTACAACCATAAAGTCCCATCCTTTTTCTTCACAAATAAAAGTGGGGCTTCCCAGGGTAACACACTTGGCCTGATAAACCTTTTTGTAATAATTCATCCAGTTGAGTTCTTAATTCCTTGAACTCTATTGGGGCCATCCTATATAGGGCTTTTAAAATAGGTTGTGCATGAGGAATTAGCTCAGTCTCAAAATCAATTTCTCTTTAGGGAGGTAAGCTAGGTAGCTTTTTTAGAAAGACATCACGAAATTCATACACCATAGGGATATTTGCTATTTTCATATCTTCCTCCGTAACTTTAGTGGCATAACATAAACACCCTATACATCCTTGCATTGATAACTTGCCTGCCTTTTTTATTGAGATTATGGGATACTCTTCCTATTTCTTGATCATAAAAGTACACATCTCGACCCTTTTGGTCCTCTAAAGCGGCCTTAAGGCCTTTACATCTATATTTGCCTTATGAGTAGTCAACCATTCCATCCCTAATATTAGATCAAATTCTGACATATCAAACTGGATCAAGTTTTCTAGGAACACATTTTCACCAATCACAATAGGGACATGCTCATAAAGAATGGGACATTGTATCAGTTGCCCTATAAATTAATCTTATAGTTGGTCCATGCTTTATCTTTTTCTAAACTCAATTGCAATGCAGTTAGGGTGGACATAAATAAATGGGTAGCATCTGAATCAAACAAAGTATAAAATAGCTTTTAATTTAAAAGAGAGTTTCAGTGACAACCGTACTAGAAACTATAGCTTCCTTCTTACTAATCACATAGGTTGGTCTTGCCGTTGCAGGCTTAGGAGGCAAGGTTCCTTAATGTGGCAGTGCCAGCAATCTTGCAACACCTTTTTCTATAACCTTCAGCCTTTTTGGGAAAGCGGTGATTGAGTGATCAAAGCTACCACACTGCATGCATTTGTTGGCACCCACACAACACTCTGCTATAGTATGGTTTGTTCGGCCGTGTTTTCCACAAGGTTCTGTTGAAGCTGTTGGATGACTCTTAGCAAGGCCAGCAGTATGTTTCTTCTAGGATATGCTCTCGCTTGATGCCCCTAGATCATTCCACTTTCTTTTTCGATTCCCTAAGTTCAAGGCTTTTAGTTCACTATTCACTCGCTCCACCTCAGCAACTCATTCACATAACTCTTTATAAGTTTGAATTGGTTAACCGGCTAATTGATTTCAAATATAAAAGGATAAACCTTGCCTAAATATTCTCATCTTCATTCTTTCAGAAGCCATAACGTCTGGAGCAAATCTCGACAACTCCATAAACTTGCTAGCGTTTTACATCACTATCATACTACCGCTTGTGTTCTAACCCCATGAATTTTTTGTCCTTATGTTGTTGAACTATCATTAGATAGAACTTAGCCCTAAGTTCCTCGAAAAACTCAAGACAAGTAAGCTTACATCCTTATAACAGATCCTTCACTATGCTCTGCCATATATTTGCTTGACTAGCTAAGTGAAAAGTCCCTATGTTCATCTTCTTTTCCTCAATTACCTCAATGGCTGTGAATATTTTCTCCATTCCCCTAATCCATTCTTCAAGCTCTATAAGGTCAAATGTCCTATCATAAACTTTAGGGTTGTGTCAAGCCACCCTATTAGCCAACTTATCTTATTTAGGGATGGTTCAAGAGGTATAAGGGGAATCCTTTTCATAAATTTAGCAACCAAATTCTTCCAATCATTTGAACCTTCAGCAGTACTAGATACTTCATGGGCTACTGTTATACTTCCACTAAACTTTTGCTGGAGTTTCTTGAGCACTTGGTTGCCTAACCCATTGAGTTTCACTCCATTATTATTAAAATTATTATTTAGAGACTCCAACATACTGAGTCAGATAAACAAGGATTGTTATCTTAAATTTTCATGCTATTATAAGAAAAAGTAAGCATTGAAGATTAAACAGAATTTTGACTTAAACACTACTTTCATTGCATGCATATATAAAGATCATCAAAAGAATGTCACAATATATTATGTCAGCACATCCCATATTTGAGGTTGGGTTTCTAGCGTAGCTCTTTTCTATGCATAAGAACTTGAGTCATCTGCATAGTCAAATCCACTCCAAGCCCCAAACAAAAAAGGTAAATTACATCATCATAGCTGGTTTGGTTAGTCTACCTATATATATTATACATACATGTAATGCACAAAAGACTACACCCTACGCGAGTTGCACTACATATATAAGCCAAATAAAAATCTATAACATAGTAAAACAAGTTAAACTCTAATGATTCCGAGACGAATCCTAATTTGGGTCATTTAAGTCATTGCACTTCTTGCTAGAGTCGAAAGTGCTATCAGATATATCTACATCATAACCGTAATCCTAGAAATCTCCGTTCTACTCCCCCGGCTCCCCCTTAAGCCACTTATGAGGCTCATGCTCCTCCTTCTCCTCCTCAAGCTCGATCTCCTCCTCATTGGGCTCAACTCCTCCTCCTGATCAGGCTTAAACGCTTCCTCCAAACTCTACTAGATCAACTGTAGTGAATAATGTACATCTACCAACATATGAACCTTACTAAAGGCACTCGAACCCTCCGACTAATGAGAAGCATCCTTTGAGCAAGCCTACGGTGGAGAGGGACACGACTACTGAGCTAGTGGTGGTTGAGGTGGTGGTCATTGGGTAAGGGGAGGTGGAGGTGGAACAACTTAGGGAGGTATAACTAGCGCAAGATAGATGTATGGGATTGAACCGTAAGAAATACTGCTTAACTGAACCTCTTTTCTCAGCAATAACTCTCTCGTTACTATGGTCTATGCCTCTAAAGCATAAAACATCTCCTTATCAACCCCTGGATCTCCCGTAACCATGAAATCATGATATCATAGTTTGAACTCATCCCATGGGATGGTGAGTGGTAGGGCTATGAGCATCTACGGGTATGAGTGAGCACATTGCGAAACTTTGAGAAAAAGTCCTGCATATGGGCAACCATGGCTGTATGCAATAGGGAAATTTGAGCCACAACAAAGTTCCTCGGTATCATGTGAATAGCATACGGATCTAAGGCAACTGCCAGGTGATCTATCTAAAACATGAAGAAGCACAAGGGAAAAGGGAGGAAGCCACATTTTTTTACATAATTCTAGAAAACATGATTTACCTATATCATACTCCTAAAACCTCACAACCTAACCCTCAACCACCCGATTCACCATAGTGATTTGCTGGCCTGGCTCTGATACCAAAACTATAATGCCTTAAATCTCTAATTCCCTCATTATCTTAATCTAATAACTTAATATCTATGATTGCAATGGAAGTCTTTTAATTGGAGGCATTTATCACCATCACGTATCAGAACAAGGCTACCTGGAACTAGATATCTCCTCATATCATTCTCACATTCACTAAGTCTACCAAAGATTAGGGATAAGAAAGTACATTCACCAAACTGTTTAATTTAGAATACAACTTATAAACCTAGCAAAGTATTCTTAAGGATTTTAATAGACAATTTGTCCAAAAATTTAAGCAAAAGGCCTGGTTTTAGAAGTCCTAGCCTATAAATCACTGTGAGCATTCAGCTAACTAACCTCAAACAAAATATAGCGAACCCTCATCCACTTCTCGCTACATGAGGGTTGTTCATTGTTCCCTTACCTAAAGTAGAAAACATGAAACCACTCAAAAAATGAGCCAAAGCTTAATACTTATATCCCTATCCTGTAAAATAAACTTTGTGTTTAGTTTAGTTGGTTGCCCGTATTTTAAGACATTTCATTCAAAAATAGCACAGAGAGAAAGTGCGCATAAAATTGATTTGCTGAATTATCTAGAAGTGGGCCCCTATTAACGCCTCAAGCGATCTTTGAGTTAGGTGCACACCTCCTAGGCTGATCAGGAAGCCTAAGCTGCAGCCGCATGGGTAAATTGTAGGATTCAAGCCTTGATTTATTTTGGTGATAAAACATTGCTTTAAATGATTAATACTACATGAATTCTGTATAATTTGAAAAGCATGTGAGTTTTAGAAGGGCACCGGCAATATACGTACCTAATTTTTGAAATATCTCTCCTTTTTAATGAAATGTGCTCGTTATGGCTTGAAATGGCAAAAGTGGCCTTGTTTCTACTACAGATATATATCTTTATGGTTCGTATGAGTTTAGATAATTTTATTAAATTTTCTTAGGCCTAATAAGTAATATAAAAATCTTTTGCCTTGTCATTTAACTATTAATGCATTCACCATTATTTATTCAAGCGGCATCTTTCCTTCCTTGATTCCATACTTTCTTTTCATATTGTTAGCGCTCGTGTCAGTTACATTATAATGGTGTTATAACATACATCTAATTTTTATTAACTCCATGATATTATTATTGCAAACTTTATCATTGCAATTGTTGCCTTTACCAAAATTATCATTATTTTAATTGTCATCATTATTAGACGTTTACCAACAGTTTTGCCAAGTTTATTAATGTTAACATTGTTACTACTACTACTGCTGCTGCTGCTGCTGCTGCTGCTGTTATTATTATTATTATTATTATTGTTATATCATTAATAGAAACAATATTATCATTCAGGGGTACGATTTGGACAACTAATTGTGGTTAGGTTTAAGGTAATGTCATGTGCTTGGTTTTTGGTTCGAACCCAAAGGTATTCATTTCAATCTTCCTCACTAGTTCCGAATCATGCGGGTAGTCATTTGCTCATTCATAATCATTGCACTTGTTACTTGATCCAAGTAGAAAAGCTTAAGCTTTGCTTGCTACAATTAATATAAAGGTTTGCATACTTTAACTCATGCAAATCCCCAAACTAATTTAAAAATTTACAACAAAATTATTCGTCTCCAATATTTCAAACAACACATTTGCCTCAACCTTTTCCTTCACCATAAGCTATAGCACGCTCCCAACCACTTCCATGAGTTAAATCCCTACTAATCACTATTCCATTGTTTTAAATTAACTCACATATGCATGTTAATCTAATGAATTTCAAACCCCCAAAAACTAATATAGTTCCCTCCTTTTCTTATTTTTCTCTAACTTTCGACTTGGTATGAATGTTCATGGTAACAACAACACTCATGCACACACTCAATGTCCTACAAGATATACTTCACTAATTTGCAATTCAATCCCAACTAATACAACAAAATTTCACCAAATTAATGAAATTAGATATGTGTTTATATCCCATCAACAAACCCTAGACCACCATGCCCTTCTTCAACATCCATCATAACAAAATTAGATCTCAACCACGAAAAATCTAGGAAAACTATAAATTAACACTCACCAAATCTAAATACATCATATACTGCAAAAATTAAATCATAAAACAGTAAAAATCAAATTAAGGGGGCTTAGGGTTTCACCTTCTCACCCACTTGAGCACACACAAGATAGGTGAAGAGGGACGAGCAGCAGGCAGGACAGACGTTCGGCAATCGAGTGACGAGATGGTGCCATGGGCATTTTATGGTGGCACACGCGGCTGGTGTACGAACAAAAAAATAGGGCAGCTGTGCGAGGGGGTTCAGGTTCAGCAGAGAAAAGGGGGTTCGCGGGTAGTAGGGTTAGGTGGATTTACTTAGTTTGGGTTTTTTATTTTTCCTTTATTTCTTTTGTAAATATAAACTAGTGTTTTGTCTAGATTTTTTTGATTTTTGGTCTTTATAATTTCTTTTTTCGTTCCTTTTTCAACAATTAATATGTACATATGGGCTAATTTTCTTGGACTAGAATTTATGGATTAAGTATACACCTTTTGGGGGTAAAATTGAAAGAAAAATTATCATTTTTGTTTTGTTACTTGCATTCTTTTATATAATTTGCACTTTCTTATTGTTTTTTCATTGTTGTAGATGCGTACATTTTTTTCAGAATTATCCATTTTTATAATTAGGGTAATTTTATTTAGTTATTAGTTAAGTATTGTTAACACTTTGAATGAGTTATTCGGGAGCATAACAGAATTCATTTTGTGGTCACTCTGTCGATTCAACCACCAATTGTATAAGTAAATATATATATAAAATATCAAATTGAAGCACGACACCCAACTTAATGCAGGGCTCGGCCTGTTAGACTTATGATAACCTTAGGCATTCAATGCAGGGCGAAAATGTATTCTCCTAGGAATTTGGTCACAACCATAGCTCCATAGGTCCTAATGGAGATTGCCTCAACCGATACGGACACATAGTCAACACATTGAAGGATATACTCATTCTAGACTGAATTTGGCAATGTTCCACGAAATGTATACCCCGTGGATAAAAAATGTCGACAACAATCATAGTGTCAAGAGGCATTGTGTCCATCCTAGTAAGTTTGCCCACTTCATGGAAATGAAGACCTCTCTGATAACACTCATTGGCGTCCTTAAATGAGGCCAACTAATAACAAACCACATTCGAGAATTTTTGTAGCAAGCCATCTTTTCCGGAGTAAAGTTACTATCACAAGCTTGGTTATAAAGAAAAGAAAGCACACTTAGAATTTGGTCATTGGGCGCATACCTCCTTTTACTTTCATCTTAGTAACACGTGAAAAAATACGGGTCATCCTAAAAAAAGTACTAACTAATGCAAGGAAATGAGTGCTATTGTCGTTGTTAGTGCATTCCTTTGGCATTTCACTCTTGACTAAGCAATTGATTATGTCAACACACCATAGCTCTATTTGACCCCCAAAAAATTTTTTATTTGGACAGCACTCAAGGATGGGAGACTCATATGTATCATATCCTAGAAAGATGGTTGGCTATAGGGTTTACGAACCATTTCTTACCTTTATTCTCATAATGAAATTGTTGAAGTGGCATGATCCATCTTACAACTCTAAGCTTTGGTTGGTGAAAACAAACACATGAGCCACTGGTGAGGTAGGGTCTAAAATTTTGAAATCTAAAAACTATGGTAAGAACTCCTTTTAAATTACGATCTAAAAACTACCCCAACTGCACAGTCGAACATGTCACCCATTGATCAAGAGATTTCTCCCTAAACGGGGGGATGCAACCTGGTAGTGGTGTTTAAAGAATCTTTTTAGCTTCATGAATGGCTCTTTTGAAGTCCTTAGCAAACTAGAATGACATATCCTTAGCTAGGAGTAAGGACAAGGGCTTAGAAATCTTACTAAGATCCCTAATAAAGCCACGATAGAAATTGGCATGTCCAAGAAAGGAATGCACATCTATCAGACAAGTTGGGAAAGGGGGATTTGAAATTAAATCCATTTTATCGTTATCCACCTCTATGCCCTTGCGAGAGAAGATGTGACCCAAGACAATTCCCATTTTGGACATAAAATGGCATTTTTTTCAAACTTAATGTAAAATGCTTGTCTTGACACTTTTTAAAGCTATTCCAAAACTAGTCATTGCTTAACTAAATTGTTTAATATGGATGTTAGAGACATTACAAAGGCAATGGGAGCATTAGAAAGACCGAAAGGCATCTTCTAATAGCATAGATGCCAAAGGCACATGTGAATGTTATCTTTTCGTAATCTTCAATGGCAATAGGGATTTAGATATAGTTGGAACATCCATCAAGAAAACAATAGGAAGCACACATGGCCAATCTCCACAGCATTTGGTTAAGGAAACGTAAGATCATTTTTGTGGTATTCAATTTTCTATAATGAATACATACCCTTTCACCTAGACTACCCTCCTGTAGGATTGAGCACATCCTTCTCATTCTTAATTATGGTGATGTCGATCTTCTTAGGATCGACTTGGATGAGACTCACCCGCTTACTATCCGTTACGGCATAGGTAATGTTATGACCAAACCATTTAGGAATCTCTTTAATCACCACTTCTTATAAGGCGAGGCTCAATCTTTTTTAGAGATCTTGGTAGAGCTTGACATTGTCCTCAAGATGAATTTTATGTTCCACAATGGTGGGATTACAACTCTAGTATCCCCTGAGATCCACCCTAAAACCTCTTCATTCTCTGTAAGGAAATCAAGCACCTTGGTTTCATGGTCCTAGTCTAAATCATTGGCAATTATAAAAATAAATAACTTTCCAAAAAAGCATATTTGATAGAATCAAGGAGGGGTCTGAATTTAAGAGATGAAGATAAGAGCACACTGGAAGGTGCCTTGTGAGATGGAGAGAGGAAGAAGGAGAAGGATGTGAGAATGGATGAATGTAACACGTCACGTCATTGTTCATTAAATTCAAATGTATCATATCCAAGTTCATATTCTATGAAAAATTACTCAAACATATATGACATCAAATCCTCTTCATTATTAAAGCCTATTTGCTCCAAACAAAAGTCACATACCTAGTTAAGTGTAGAGCTTCTACATCGTCAAATGCCATGTGTTATTTTTTGTAGATTAAATGCATTCAACTCCATTGCTATATGCCCAAAAGTAAACTTCATTTTCCATCCCTACATTTTATGAGAGTGTTAGATTTAGCAAGGAAAGGATGGTCTAAGATGAGTAGAATTTAGTTCTCAGCCTCAACAACAAACTCAATCTCAAGTAGTACAATGGGAATCAAAAATAGGAATTCTTCTACCTTAGTCAATACATCCTCAACCACTCCCCCAGGTAGTCTAGTGGAACCATCGGCTAATTAAAGAGCCATCTTGGGACGTATAATCCTCCTTAGTCCCCAATCTCATCCACCATGAAGGGTAAGATATCAACACTAGCCCTAAGGTTAAGTAAGGCCCAAAATTTTCCTAAACACAGGTAAAATTGCCAAATCGCCGTGATTTTGCTAATCATCTTCAATGGGTCCCATTGGTAGATGTTTGGCATCTAAAACTTGTAGGTGAGCCCTAGTAGCTGTTTAAAACATTTCACCACCTCATGTTTTTTGCCTTAAGTGAATGTTTATGAGAGTTCGAATGCAAGCCAACTTGTGACCCTGTTGATCACTGTCTTACTTA
>NCQV01067711.1:3160-15017 GCA_002740545.1 Lophocereus schottii
AATGCTTCACTTCATAACCTGAAAAGCCATGATTGTCATGTTTTCATGTAACGTTTGTTGCCTCTAGCTTTTAGAGATCTCTTACCAACCAATGTGTGGAATGTGCTAACTGAGCTGAGCCAATTCTTTCGAGATTTATGTTCCTCCAAGTTGCATGTTGATGACGTAGTTCGTTTGGAGAATAACATTGCAGAAATATTTTGCAAGTTGGAACGAGTTTTTTCCCCTGTATTCTTCAATGTAATGAAGCATCTACCTGTCCACTTACCAACTGAACTGAAACTTGGAGGCCCGGTTCAATACCGATGGATGTATGACAATAAAGAGTATGATATGATTCGTAGAAATCATTTCTTCCGTTCCGTTCACAGATGACGTTTCAATTTATTGGACTACAGGTTTCTCCATCATTTAAAGAGGAAACTTGGGAGTAAAGCACGAGTTGAGCCTTCAATTTGTTATGCGTACTTGATGGAGGAGATAACGAACTTCATTGCAAACTATTTTGATGATAGTGTTGATGTTAAGGCAAAGGGATTTGCCCCAAAATGTCATGAACATTGATGAGGACAAATCTGATACCAAGCATCCGGACATTTTCTCTCATAACATTGGATATGCCCCAAATGAGGGCAGTGTGCGGTTCTTAAATCATTTGGATCATCGATTGGCGGATGCGTATGTACTATCCAATTGTGGGCTGGTTGGGAGAATATGAACAGTACGTTTCCACATTACATATGGAGAAGAACTTATATAGATCAAACCGGACTACATTGCGTTCTCCTTATTTTGTGTAGGATTTTCGAAGTCAAGATGGTCCAACAAAACCCTCATGCCGAGTCGAAGATGTGTGGGCAAAGTATGAGGAACGATTTCCAGAATGGTTCAAAGAATATGTAAGTGTTTCTACATTGTGTTTTCATCTCATTGAGGAAGTACTGATTTATTTTGACGATACTGACTACATATATGACTATTTGTGGTAATCACGGCCATGTAGGTTTTCCACTCCAACATCAACTACGATATCTTACAAGCAGTTGCATATGGCCCTAAGAGGCTTGTTCGTCGTTGGGATCATTATTTTATGAATGACTTCAACTTCCATACATATGAATATTGGAAAAGCAAGTCAACAATCAATTACGGTGTGTGCGTGAAAGGAACAGATGGAAAGGAATACTATGGCCTTCTGCAGGACGTAACTGAGTTGCACTATGTTCGGAAAATTCATTCATATAAGACGATTTTGTTTAAGTGTGATTGGTATGACTGTATTAATGGTGTTGTTGTCCATGATATATACAAATTGGTTGATATCAATCACACGAAAAGATATTCCAAGTATGATCCATTTGTCCTTGGAAGTCAAGTCACGCAAGTTTGCTTTGTGCCTTATCCTAAGAAAGACAACAGTAAAAGGATTGGTGGGCAGTTTTGAAAATGAAACCAAAGTCAGTAATAGATGCCCCCGAAGAGGAGACACCATTTTAAATAGAGAAAAACAACAACCCCCTAAATTTAGGAGATATTGACATGGACGATGATGTTGAGATCGTGCCAGAAGATGAAACTGGCACGGATGAGAATGTCGACGAGGAGGTTGACACCATGGATGATGGCTATGGAGAGGATTCAAAAAAGGGTTACAAGAAGAAGACGATGATAATGTTTATAAGGATGATGATGACTACTTCAACGATTCACTTTTTCTGTAGTGCAAGTCCATGACTACTTAATGCGCATCTTGTACTTTTAACTATTCGAACTTGTGTTGAGTGTTGGAAATGTATGCAAGTTTATGTTGGAGGTTCACCATGTTTTTGTTATGTTCTTTTCATAATATGCTTTCATGTCACAGTGCGTGTTACTTGATGCTGTAATGTTTGACATGTATTTTATCGCATTCATGCCACATTATCCAACATTGATAATTGTATCATATTTTGCCTTTTTTGGCATACACACTTATAATTTAAATGTATGCAATGATGGAAGTCATTTACATAACGTTGCGCAGGACTAGGTACGCATGGATGGTTTAACTTGATCAGTAGCCCAGACTCGCAGGAGGCGCAACCTCCGGAGTTTCCAATGGAGGGCTCTAGCTCGCTGTTGACAAGGGTATGACTTGTGCCTAACACCGAGATGTGGTATGTGTCATTCACTTTCATAATCCATGAACCCGAGTCGTACTAAATTTTTATCTATTTTGTGGGCAATGCTTTGTTGTAGGTTTGGCCATCGAGATGTGGCACGCGCCATATCTGAGACCATTCAAACATACTAGAGGACCGCATTCACCTGTTGGAGAGACGCCCTTAAAGATCACAAACGGTTTTGGTGGAATTGTTTCAAGGTAAATTTTTTCATCACTTGAGTTGGCTTTGTATTGGTTATCCAAGACTCATAAGTTGGCCATTTGTATGCCTTATGGTTTTGGGATTTCTAGGCGCAATATTTTGGTTGTCCTGGATGAAGTGCCTCTGTGTACATTCAATTGTGTGGTTCATCTCAAATAGTATTGTGTTTTGCAGGTGGACAAGTCTTTCTCAAAGATAAGAAAACTCCAATTCTAGTTCTGTAAGGGGGAAAAAGAGGGCTTAGCTTTTGAATGTCTGTTTCTTGCATGTTTCCGCACGCTCACCTTCTTTTTAAATAAGTTGGTGGTATAGAGTGGTTCGTTTATTTAGAATTTTGCAAGGAAGCATTTTCTCTTTGCATTATGTTCTTTTCTTATCTGATTACATTATAGTGTAACAGGTAGAAATGCCAAATAGATAGGGTTCTTTTACATAGTTGTCTCATGCTGACTATCTTATACAACACTTGAAAGTCTAGACATATAAGGAAAGACAAACTTTCATTTTCGTTTGATGAGGACAAATTATCATTCAATGATTTATATGACATCTTCAATAGTAATTGATGGAAAATTCTTAAATTCTAGGCGTAGTTCAGGCTTTCGTTTGTACGTACGTAATGTTATATAGTTTTTGGGATATAAACCTCAACACTCCGGATGTGTGATCCGTTGAGATGTATGGTTGGTGTACTCCCGGCGTGTGGCCTGTTGAGCTTGCGAATGTATTTTGTACTTTTATTAATTGCAGGAAAGTAATGTATGGCTTTGAGCCTGGGATATGGTCCAATTTTAGGCGGAACTCTGTCCGTTTCCTTCCACAAATATGTACCTATATATGTATGTATATATATGTGTGTGTATATATATGCATATGAAATGTATACGCATGTATGTGTAAATACTAACAAAGCGGATCATATTTTTTTTTAATTGGAATTTTATGTGTAGGAACGATTCATATGGGATCCTGAGCATGAGGCACTAGTCAGAAGAGAATGACAAGAAAAGGTGCCTGTTAGGGTGAAAGATATAGTGAACAAGGCTGCAAAGGAGCCTCCTGAGAAGATCCTTCATTGGATGACGGATGATCTTCGCGCATCATTGAAGAACAAGAGGGAAACTGATGAGGAATTCAAAAAACGATCTGCTCAGAAAAGGAGGAACAAAACAGAGGGGCCTGAGGCTAAAATTGGGCACAGCCAGGGGTCAATATCGGCTACAATGTGGGCTGAGAGATTGCTATGAAAATCGGAACTACATTACTTGCAATTGTCAAACATACTGGCCCAGTCTCTGATTGAGACCATTTTTTGGGTTCGGTCTCCACTAGAGACCAAGCGTCATGGTCTCAAATGGGGACCGGCCCGGTTTGGTCTCAATTAGAGACTGGCGTGGCTTGGCCTCCACTAGAGACCGGGCATTTTGGTCTCTAATAGAGACCGGGCCAGTTTGGTCTCAGGTTGAGACTGGGCCTGTGCTTTTCGGTCTCCAAATTTAAATTGCTACCAAGCATTTGGAGACCGGGCTTTCTCGGTCTCTGTGCGGTCTCAAAGCTTATTTGGAGACCGAAAATTAGATTTTTGAGACCAAACTTTTTGGTCTCTAAACAGGCGGTCTATTGTAGTGTAAGGGTACCTGTAACTGGGGATAGGGTGTGAAATTGCTAAAATAACCCAAGTTCAGTGCCTCGGGCCACTCGCCCGGATCACTAATGATTTAACAACTAAAACAAGGGTTAGAAAGCTACATATACAGGTACAGAGCCGGCTATATGCTTTCACATACAACGATAACTTAAAAATTTACAATGTGGTAGATCAAACACCTGCAAAGCTGATAGACAATTCTGAGGGGTCGGCATCAAACAACTTCAAAGTATCTCATAAACCTGCTCAAATTGAACCTGGGAAAAAGAGGAATAATAAAGAGATGAGCAACCACACGCTCAGTGAGAATTCTCCTACTCTTTAAAACTCAAAACAGTTGCAGGCAATAATATTAATAATAGTCATATATCACGCATTTATACTTTACTATGATATTAGGTAATTAAAATCCACAAGGAAAGATCACCCCATTAAGACTTCATTCTAACCATTCAACTCGATTCTAGGCCGTCATCGACTAGACTTCCCTACTGCCAGGCATTCAGGAACATAAACAAGTAGGCAACAAGGATTGAATATAAAGGCCTTTGAACTCACTTTTGAAAACATAGTGACTCTTGATAAATACCAAGAATGGTTTATAATCCACGCAAACTCCTTTTAAGCTTATAATTCTTTTTAAAAGTTCTAGAAACATCTAAACTGGCAAGAAAGATTCTTTCATCGAATATGCATATTGAAAAGCTTGAATGTATGACGCATTACTAAAATGTAACTATACTTCATTTGAAATCTCATTTAAACTATATTCAGAACACATTCACAGAATATATGCATATTCGATGATTTTAAAGCTTTCTTCTTCTCCTTGGCCTCTTGAGGCCCGTATCCCTTTAAAAGAACTTCTTTTTCTTTTCTGAACTGCTTAGAATGACAAAAATCCAAATCTCATTTTTATCAGCAACTTACTTATAACATAAAAACATCTTATTGTGCTGGCTAGGGAAGTCAACACCGCCCTTAAGTGAGATCGTCACTCTTAATCTACGTTATCCACGAGGTATACGTACTTAACTTTTTTGCCAAAACGCGTCTTAGCAGAGCAACTCTAACCTCGATACCGTCCTCTGTGGGCAACAGCTCACACCAGGATAATCATATCCTGAGTCCAGTCTCCCTCAAGGTTTTCTTATACGTCGCACATCAGGGAACAGCTCACACCAAGATAATCATATCTTGAGTCCAGCTTTCGGAACAACTCACGCCATCTTTGCGTCCGGCTCCCAACATTAGCTTAGAGGGAAACAGCTCACGCCATTTTTGCGTCCAATTCCCACCCTCAAGGTCTGGCCACTTGCCTAGCACTTTCATAGCCTTTAAAATCGCATTGCATTTCTCTTTTTTAGGTGTTTACTTTGCTGAAATCTTACTTTTAAACCAAACGACCATTACCCTTCGAAATATTTATAGCTCATTCGTTTTGGCATAAAAACTTCTTATAAACGAAATAAGTTTGCTAATTCGTAAATCGACTTTGTAAATAGCTTAAAAGCTTCTTATAGATGTAATAAGTTTATTAACACGTAAATCGACTTCCTTTGAAACTTAAAAGCTTCTAAAATATGTAATAAGCTTGTATATACGTAAACCGATTTCGCTTTAAATTTAAAACCTTCTTATAAACGTAATATGTTTACTAAACCGAAAAACGACTAAATTTCTAACTTAAACGCTTTGTACGAACGTAATAAGTTTACTAAATCATAAAGCGACTCCGTTTCTAACTTAAAAGCTTCGTATAAACGTAATAAGGTTGCTAAATCATAAAACGATTTCGTTTCTAACTTAAAAGCTTCATACAAATGTAATAAGGTTGCTAAATCATAAAACAACTTCGTTTCTAACTTAAAAGCTTCGTGTAAATGTATTAGGTTTGCTAAATTGTAGAAGACTTCGTTTTCAACTTAAAAGCTTCCTATAAAAGTATTAGGTTTGCTAAACCGTAAAACAACTTTATTTTTAACTTAAAAGTTTCTTATAAACGTAATTCGTTTACTAACTCGTAGATCGAAACTCGTTTGAAATATAAAGTGCTTAGCTAACGTTTAATTCGAACTACATTTGAAATCAAAACTCATTTGAGACTTAAGTACTTAGTTAGCAATAAGTGCAACTAGATTTGAAATCAAAGCTCATAGTAATTTAAGGTAATAAACTTATTCCAATGTCTAATCTAGGTTCGTTTGAAATTCCCTTTTTAAACTCGAAGAGTGGTGCTTAAGTAAATCAAAACCTTTGATCGCTTCCAAACTTACTACTATTCAAAACTTAAGGCATTTAGCTTATTTTAATTCAATCAAGGTTTCTTTATATATTTTCAATATAAATGCTTCCTTAAAACATAATGGATCTACTAGCCCTTGAATAGGAACTCAATGGAGAGTTAAGTAAACAAATAGTATACAAATCAGCTAAATTTCATAATTAGCATCTTAAGATGCTCTTTTTCAGGTTGTTTGAATCTTTTTAAACACCAGGAGAATTTATGATCAAACTAATGCTTTAAATATTTTCAAATTCACTTTTAGTTCACTTTTAAACTTCCTAAACCTATCGACTATTCAGTGGAGTCACTAACTAAATAGTTCGACGATTTAGGATCTTTTGACACCTTAGACGTCCTAACACGCGAATAAACAACTGAGAAACATAAAAGTATTTTCAAACGTTTAAAACAAACTTTCTAAATGACCTTTCCTTTTTAAAGACCTCTAAAATTTCAAGAATTAATTACATAACGCCACGTAGCATATTAGGGGGAAAGGGTTTCAGACATAGCACATTCATACACTTCATGTTACAACTCATTAAGCCACACATGGCCTCGCAATCTACATGATTGCGGCAATTCACAGCCCTATCTCCCTCCTCACACAGCATTGACCACAAGAACCTCAAACCACTCAATGGTTCCACCTCGAGCCACCTGACTTTCAACTCGGTTTAATATTGTATAAACAAATCACCAACTCACAAAAGCATCATATAAAAGCATAGTATACTCATCAATAACCTTAAGCAGAATTTAAACATGATCGTATTAATTTAGCGACAACTCCTAAACAGAATTCAGCATGCTTTATTAATGCCTTAATCTGCCTGAGAAGCATCCTTAAGCTTCAACACAGCTTAAACAATAATCTGATAAATTAACAGTGCCATGATAACATTCTATTTGTTAAGCAATTTCTCCAAATTGTCAGATTACTAATATTCAGCATCAATTTGTCATACAATTAATCCCAAAATCAATACCATGTTAATAATTTCTCGATCTCAACTCTAAGTTTACCAAAACTAATTTCAATCCTCGAAATTAACATGCACTAGCTAATTCGATTAAATTCATTGAAAATAGTAGTATTTTAGGAGAAAAGGAATCATCACCTTGAACCCAAGCTAGACGTTCGATTCACGGCCCTACTTTAGAGGTTTGAACAACTCCAATCCTTCGCCTCTCGCTTATCCACGCTCGAACAGGACCAAATCACGCCCAAATTCCCGAAATTCGAATCCTAAAACCGACCCAAACTCACTTATTGATTTGAGATTGAATTGGGATTTGAAAACAGCCGAAATTTGTAGGAAATTGAAGCAATCAAGAGGTAAAGTTCATGGCTATACCTAGGGCATGCATTTGAGCTTCAATTCAGCGCCAAGGAGAGTGGCTGGCTTGTTCGAAATTCAGCCCAAATTCACACAAATTGATACTAGCTTGGAGAGTGGTCGAATGGGTGGGGTTTTGCATCTGCGGGTGGCGAAAATCTTCTGTCAAATTGAGCTTTGGAGCCGCGTTAATGGAGGAGAGGAGGAGAAGGGGACGAGCAACAAAGAGAGGAAGAGAGAGACTGTTGGAGGGGTTGCGCGTGAGGAAGAAGGATAGGGGGTGTCTCGTATAAATTACCAAAATGCCCCTCCCTCACTTTATTTTTTTTGTCCCAAGCTGATTCATATTCGATACGGCTAGTCTAATTCGTAACCCGAATCCTAAACCCAAATCGATCATATACTCCTTCATCAACTATTCGTTCCCAAATCTATCTAGGTTCGATTTAATAACATCGAACTACTTCTAAGGTTGACAAGCTAATCGTATTTGGGTTCCTACTTGAATTAGTACTCGCTAATAACTGTTAATAGCGCTTATTAAAAATCATTGAATGATTTTCAAAACTAATGACAATAATATTATTACTAGCGATAAAAATATTCTTTTTAATAAAATCAACGTTCACATAGGCACTTAGAAAATAATTTTAGCTTATATCACTAATAAAATACGGTTTTTATAACACAAAAAGGCATTACGAATAGCTTAACAGAAAATAAAGTACGCGGGCTTTACACTCTCCCCCCTTAAAAGAATTTCGTCCTCGAAATTGCTTACTTGGAGGAATTAATGGGGGTACTTCACCCGCATTCCTTTCACAATCCAAGCCACTTTACGTTTAGCTATTCATTCCATCTTCACGATAGCATCCCATCCTTCGATTTCTGATCGTACCACATCATTAGGGAGCATTTTCCCTTGTATTATATAACTTAATCTCTACAAGTATGACTGGTATGGCAGATATTTTCTAAGGAAGAGGTCAAGTAATGTTGCATATGCATCTCATGAGGTTTATTAACAAGTTCTTTTGCAAATCAAGAATACGACAAAAAGGCAAGCAGTACTAGAATGACATGATGGGGGCATAAAGTTGGTTAACAAGAGAGTACCTGACCTCATGTCAGCAGGTTCCCCAGTCGCTTTTCCTTCTATCTAAGCATTCGACTACCAATTTGTTGTTTCTGGTTGTTCCTACTATCCCCTGAGGGAAAACCAATGGTTAGGTGACCTCGTTGTGCTGCTGGCTTGATTCTCGTTCCGGATCTCTGAATGTGACCCTGACTATTCCATGTAGTCTTTGGGCAATTTGCTACTTTGTGACCTAGACCACCACATCTAAAACATGGGCTCACAGCGTCTGCATAGGCCAGGAAGTTGTCGTCCACACTGGTCACATGTTTTCCTTAATTTCCCTTGGGTGGCTTGCTTTCCTTTGTCCTATTTCATCCCATGTTTAAACCTCCTGAAGTTTATGCTTCCTTGAGAATTGGATCCTCTGGGGCCAAATTTCTCCTTTATTTGACCCTTCGCTCTCTCCTCAATCTCGGTTTCCCTTATGATGCGGGCTATTTTCACGGCCTTCTGATACATTTCTTGGAAACTGTCATAAGTATATCCTGCTATTATCTATTTCACTTCTCCTCTTAATCCCTGTTTGAAGTGGTCCATCCTCATTTCTTCAGTGGCCACTGATTTAGTGCAAATCGGCTCAGCTCATTGAACTTCGCCGCATAGTCCATTACGCTCATTTCTCCTTGTTTCAAGTATAAAAACTTCTGTTCCTTAACTTTTCTTACATCTTGAGGGTAATATTGAGCGTCCATTAAGGCTTTCAGTTGGTTCCGGGTTAACACAGGTTCACCTACCCTAGGTTTCACTGTCCCCCACCATAATTCAGTTTCTTTTTCAAATTAGTAAGCGGCTAGATGCACCTTGAACCTCTCAGGGCACTCCATGATCTCAAATAAATTTTCCATTGTCCGAAGCCACTCCTCATATACTATAGGGTCAGCCCAACCTTCAAACGTAGGAGGCTTAAACTTATTAAATGGACATATCATCTCCATAGCAGTTGGTTCTGGTATGAGTTCGCGTTGAGGAGGCATTTGTAACACAATTACACAAGGAATCACTTAGTTCTAATTTCAACTAGGGTAGACTTCCTTAGTTAATAAAATGATTTGCAAATGGCGAGAGTTGTTTTGTATGGCTACTAGTTTAGTCTCAGCTTAACCTTCATGTAATTGTTTTACGCAAGGAAATGCATGTATATGCTTAAAGAAACTTGTGAATCCATAACACTTAGTCGGCACCAACTGCACTTATTTCGTTGGACACTGATAATGTGACTTAGGATTCATGGGAGATCTCACCATCCTAGTACTTCACAATTTAAGGAAAATAAACAAAAAGGGCTTAAAGCCAATCCTTGATATAACCAATATCAATAAGGAAGTCCTTTAGGTCTCTTCCTAACATCCTAATCCTTAGTCTCCGCTCTCTCATACATATCTTCAATAAACATAATAAAAAGGTAAATAGTTCTTTCTTCACAATTCCAATGCACTTCTCGAGGAACCCTATCACAAGCCTTCTCAATATAAATGAACACCATATGCAAATCCTTTTCTCCTACCCCTCTAGAATTTCATAAGTCATCTCATAAGATTCACTGCTTCTGTAGTTGATCTTCTTGCAGTGGAACCAAAACCACTTCACAAAAATTAAAGTTTCCCTCCTCAATCTTTTCTCCATCATCCATTGCATGCTAGGATATAACCGCATTCCATGCAGCCAACCATAGAGGTAGATAAATGTGGTCGATGATGAGGAAAACTATCCTACACTACTACTGAGATGGTAAGTGAAAAAATCGTCATATACATACATGTTATAAATTATACACTTGTTAATACAAGTAATACCAGACAAGACACGACCACTTAACCACATAAGTCACGTATCTTCACATAACACATGCCTATTATGCTATCTAAATGCATAATGCAAACCTATGGTTCGGATACCACCTACTGTAACGCCCCCAACCTAGGGAGAGTCACACCGCCAGGACATCCTAAAGGGAAATCCTTAAGGCTCTTGAAGATTGAGGATTTGGATTAGCATTTAGATAGTCATTCTAGAACAAAACTGCCAGAGTTTCCCCTGTTTTAGCAACATTTGAGGGTCTTAGCTGAAAAAATTATTAAATGGTCCATTGTAGTTTTGTCAAATAATTTTGGAGACCCATAATTTTTGATAAATATTTGTGGGTCCATGGAAGTTTGGATCAATAATGTTTTGGTCCATTTTCGGCAACAAACTTTAATATTCGAGCACTTTAGTGTGGAACATGATATTGTTGACAGAATTGCCCTTGCTGCCCGCCAAATGAAAGCAAATAGGACAAACTCAGCTACCTGGTTTTCTCTCACCTTAATTATTTCCATTTACCACGCACTCATCCCCACCAACCACGATTTCTTCCACACTTTGGATCTCCTCTGTCTTCCTCCTTCAAGCTGTGAAAATCACCCCCTCTTCTTGTGAAAAAGTAAACCTTAGGTCCACGAAATTCCATCTCTGTTGGCAGTTGAAGGCTGTGGAACAAGGTCTACCAATCTTCATGTGGAAAAGTGAACCGTAGCTTGGGTGGTGGAGAAATTGTGGTGGGACACTAGATGAGCCGTTATCAGTGACCCCAACTTTGAATATCATGGAGAAGGAGCAAGGATCTTCCAAGGAAATGGAAGTATGTAAAAAATGAAGTAAATTTATGGCATTTTTGAAAAGTAGTTTTCCAGTGAAGGCAATGTTTGTTATGTGTATGAGTGTATTAATTTGTGATTTCCCCTGAAATTGATATAAATTTAGCATGTTTGAGTTGAGTTAATTTACAACTTAGTGTGATGGTTATTGTAGCTTTTTTGAGTAGAATGTTCTTGAGGTTAGTGGAAAAAAGTGCTTATCCATCTGTCTATTATGTTGTGTAGATTGAAGGGACTAAGGTGTTGAGTGTATGCTTTGAAGGGCATAGGGTATTTATAAAGAATGTCGACTTTGACATGTACCAAATGTTAGATCTTCATAGAGATGCGAAGAGAACATTTGAGGAGGCAGGGATAGAGGTGCCACAATATTTTGGATTTATGTTTGGTGGGCCTAAAGCTAAAAGAAAGTTGCCTTTGGGTTGTGATAAGGATTGGTTGC
>NCQV01067714.1:0-18968 GCA_002740545.1 Lophocereus schottii
CATATATGCATATATTTATACATACATATATATACATATATATATATATGGGTTCTTGGAATCTAATAATCTAAACTTTGGTCAATGTATGCCTTTTCTTCTTTTTTTTATTGCTCCAATGTTACATGTTTGATTCCACCACTGCCACGTCACATCTTCGATGAGTCTGACTCGGTGATGGAACACTAGAAACAAATACATTGAAAGTTCAACTCACTGGTAAGGATTTCTTAAATTCGGACTGTTGCCTTTCAGACCCCCTCAAGTTTGGATTATTAGATTCCAAAGACCCTTAGACTAAATAGTTTAAGATCTACATAAGAGAGAGGGGGAGTGGGTGAGAAAGAGATTTGAAAAAGTGGAATGTAGTTTTTGATGAGAAGAGTGGAGAGAGAGATATTTGGGATAAGTTGCATTAATTTTATTTTATTTTTCCATAAAATTCCAATTTTATAGTTATAGTTCTTGTATTTAAATAATCAAAGATGTAAGTATGTATGCTGGGTATATTTAAAAAATGTTAATAATTTTTTGGACTTAATTTAAAAGTGTTCATCCTGTAAAATGGTTCATTAGAATTTTTTGTAGGCTGGGGAGCAACCCTCTCCTATACATGAATCCGCCCATGGTAGGTAATTTCGGGTGTCTTATCTTAGAGTGAAGTCAAATAGAACCTAACCTATCAAAATTTGACTGACATTCAACATCCAGAGCAAAGGGCAAAAGAGACGATCACATGAAAGCTTTCATGGACATAGAAAACGGACATGCACACAGGGAGATCTTTGTTTTGTTTCCTTCACTAAAAAAAAGGAAATTAAAAAGAGGCATCCTGAATTCCAAGATAATGACAATGATGTGGAAATACCAACGAGAAAAGTACAGCCTTGTGGGGAATGGAGAGCATGCGAGGTGCGATGAGAAACGGAGGCATTAGGCACTAGCAGCACATGCAACGTCTCAAAATGGACCCTTTTTTAAAGAGTGTGTGTCCAAACTCCAAAGGGATGGACTCGACGCTCCAATTTTTTTTTTTTATGGTCTTAAAGGCTAGTGGATTTTATCATATATAAATAAATTTTTTTAAAAAAAAAGTTATAGTAGAAACATCCTTTTTAAAATGTGTCTACCATCAATTAAAAATTGTTTTTTACGATGTGAATTGTGCATATAATTATGTTAAACCTTGCTCTTTTACTAAGATACATAATGAGAAAGTCGGCCCTTAACTAGAGAGAAAGATAATCAGGTTAAGGTAAATTAAAAATTTTTTTTGTTAAACAAGGTAAATTAAAAATATTTGTTTTCATAAAACGAGCTAAATTAAGCATGTTAAGTTACCATATATGTACTTCTCTTATGGCATAAGATAAGCGTAAAATCATTACTTAAACTTGAGGTGTCTTGCTAAAATTAAAAGTGACTCAACAAACACGATAATAAGTATGTAACTTTTTTCAAATGAAGTCTCGTGTGGTAGTTGATCAAATACTACAAACTTCTACCCTCCGCCCCCCCCCCCCAAGAAAAGAAAAAGAAATCTTTCCTGAATTATTTTGCCAACCAAACGTAAAGACAATTTTTGACTTTTAGTCATGAGATTATGGGAACATATTGTTGTCTCTTAACTGTAGAGAAACTTTGAATCCCCAAATGCTGCCTAAATTGGTTCACAGGCGAAGAAATGGAGGAGAACAATTGACATTTACATTTTTAAGACTATCCGTGACATTTTGAGGACAGTCAATAGATCACCTAATGTGGGCCAGTCAATGTGGGTTCATCAAATAGCTAATTTTCACATTTCCTCCTCACTGAAAACTATCGTAGTCCTAGCTAAAGATCAAAGGATGAGAAAAGTCAGCAACAATTCACATGCATTAGCCGGCTACATTTCAACACTCAACAGTCAACGTGATGGAAGCATACTCGCAGTGTCTCTCACCCACCACAGAAAGGACAAGGATGACCAAGACACAGGGCAACCGGACAGGGTATTTACACTTTGAAGTTCGATTCAAGAAATTTATGGCCTAATGGAAAACAACATCATGACTATGGTAGTAAATTAAATGAACCAATCCAGCTCACGTTCCATAAAATTAGGTGAAGGACCTGAGCACTCATAGCCTAAGAAAAGCCAACAATTATTGTACTCGCACCCAAAAGGGGGGGGGGGGCACGTCCATATTCTACAGAAAAGAATGATAACTATTTATATCAAGTCATGTCCAATGTACACAAATAAGTCTTCGGATTCTATAGTCGTTAATGGAGTGGTTTCAAATTGTCACGACCTCAAAGTCTTAGACGATCATAACCTCTGCGCCTAATTAAACATCAACTATGATAATGTAGAGACTGTTTTATTTAGGACAAATCTAGACTGTAATATGCTCAAAATACTGCACGGTAATCACAGCTAAAACCAGAAGATGAAGTGAATAGAAGATATGAGACAGGTACTCTCGGCAACTTGAATGAACCAAGATACAGAGTGGGGAGTAGATGCTACTAAACTGGATCCAACAAACCACAGATGACTCTCGTTCACCCTTTAAGAGAAACTCCAAATGACTATGGATTATCGGCTGATCATATTCTGAGTGATCCATAACCAGGCAGAACTGCAACTCATAGTAATCATGATAATGAGTACAGAAAATAAGGTGCTCATATCTTTTGTAATGGCAGTCCTAATTCATAGAAGAAAGTTCACACCCTGATCCTGTGCATGCTGGAATATGCCAAACAGAAGACAGAAATCATTACTCCAAATAAACTTGAGCAATGATTACTCTTTCAGAAAGCAATTTAACATACAAAACAGTTGAAGTTGCAGCAGAAAGTGAACGTGTAAGTAACTAGATTCCAAATGAACTTGATGAAATAAAGCAAAATTAATGAGTTCTCCTCTAAAACTGGTGGCTGTAATTAGAGGATAGGGTAATCAGAATATACAAAAGACAGTTCAGAAAACCTAAGAGTGGCATCATTCTCTAATTTCTCTTCCTCCATCTCCGACAGTTGTCATCACTGCTGCACTCTCCTCACAGTTTCATGAATCAGAATCCAACTCAGAAATAGATGATTCCAAACGGAATGAACTTGAACCAGTATCAAAGATATAAGAGTGATCCTCTGACTCTGGCTTCTGTTGGCACATTATGCATACAATTTTGGTAATGTTTTTAAGATATTCTTTCAAGCTCTTTGTGATCCCACAAAGCCCAATGCATATGAAGAAACTGATGGAGAAGCATATATTCTTTGGAAGAACTGACTCGAATGGCCCATGCACTACTGGATCAATGAGCGATTCATTTGGGGAATACGTAGGAGCTCAGACAACTCCTGCATTAGTGATTCAACAATCAACATACATGGGTAAGTTAATACACTGAACTTCAGTGACTAAGAAAACCGCAACAAGAAGTGCCAAGCTAGTCATATACCGCTACCAGTTGAGAAGCAGCTAACTAATCCCCAGAGGAACAAGAAATGTGATGTTAGGATTTAATTTAATTAGCCAGTTCAAGCGCTTCTTTCTGGATGCATGGAAGAGGATCTTTACAAAAATATGGGATGAAGATCCTGTGTCCTCCTATGTCATACATATGTAAGGCTATGTACCAAAAGAAGCGCACCAGTGCCCACCAAATAAGCGAAAAAGTTTTGCCACATTACATGAGCGGTTTAACTCGAGCCTGTGAGTCATCAGGTATGCTGCACAAAACACTTTCGAAAGTTTTCCTCATACGCCTTGCTGATCATCCAGAATCTCTGCATATGTCCTCTCTGACTGCAGCTCCTTGATAGCATGACGCAAAGTTCCATTTGCATTAGCCAATTAAACCCCCCCCCCCAAAAAAAAAAGACCTGAATCTTGTGATCAGGATTATATAGTACCATGCAACATTAGAGCAGGATGATCAGGCTCATATTTCCAAACATACAGTGACAAAATACTTTTTCGATCATCAACCAGAGGAAATTTTGAACAGAAAATGAAAGCCTGGCATTCCATGGAAACCGGAACACTACAGCAACACAATTACACAAATGCCTGAAACATCATTCATTTTCCAAGAAATTGGGATCTTGCCCGAAAAGAAAATAAGAGTTTTTGTTAGGCTATGTTCAAGAGGGGCTTTGGAACTAAACTCATCTCATCTCCTCTATTACTTACTCTTCTCACCTCTTCCTCTTTAATCAGCCACCACTAGGACGAACCCCTTATCACCGCGCCGCCATCTTCCGGCGCCACCACCAACCACTCTTGCTTCATTTCTCATCTCTTCCTCTCAAGGTAACAAGTTTACGCCCTTTTCCATCACGATTTGAATTTATTTTAAATATCAAATGGAATTAAATTCTTTGGGTAATTATATTTGAAATCAATTCATGTAAATAACGCATGCTCTATTGAGGAACTAAGCTTGTATATTGGTTAATTTGAAAGTACATGGTAGTTTACGCCCTTTGTGAGAGTAAAGTCATTAGAAGGCCTTTGATTACAAATAACATGTGAAGCAATTGAGTGGAGATTAAACAATTGCACTATAGGGATTTAATTTGGTGGAATGTTATTGATGGAGCAAACTAAATGATTCATGATTTGTGATCATATTTTAGGAGAAGGTTCAAAATGATAGCATAAATCATGTTGAGTTAATTTGGGATGCATCCAAATAGCTTGAATTAGTAAATCATGTTTGAGGACATTTACATGAAGAATTGACTTCTTTTTAAGTTTGGTTATAGCTACGTCAAATAGAAAGGTCTCGCTAGTTGAGTGAGTTGGGCGTGTAAGATGATTGTACTTAGTGAAATATTTCAGTGTCTAAATGAAATTCTTTTGTTCTAAAACAAGATACTTAAGCCAGCTGAGTAAGTGGTTCAGGTATCAAGAAAGAGGTTTGACTATCTAGCTTGGCCTTCAAGGGGCATTTGAGGGTGTTAAATGATTAAACTTAACTAATTGATTGAGTTTCAACCCAATAATGCCTAATTTGTGGAGTTAGTCTAAAGAGCTTTAGTCTAAAGAGCTTCAAAAGTACTAAATTTATTCAAGGAATATTATGATTACTTGGTGTCTTGGTTAAGAGATTCCTCACGTATGAGTTAATAGACATTATGTACTTAGTATCAAGTGTATTTGACTAAATGTATTCACAAGGAAGAGTTGACGGATAAAATATAAAGTGATGAATTTTCAGAATGAAAAAAGCAAAGGTCTTGATGGACCTAGTTCAAGTTGTGTTAAACTAACTACCTTGAGCTAAAAAGCTTTATTCCACATTGGAGAGAGCCAAGTGAAGGTTAAGTAGGAGAAGTAAGACTAATGGTTTTACTAAATATGTTAGAGTCTAACCAATTTTGAGGATCATATATAACTAATAGCATAATAAAGTGACAAATGATGCATGATAGTATGGATTGGAGTTTCCTTGAGTTATTGAAATGGGTCAATGAACAAAGGGAATGTTCTTTGCCAAGTCAAACCTCACTAAGGAAACTTATTTTACTAAATAACTTACTGATGTCCCAAAGACTTATAAGTTAAGAAGGTGCCTATTGCACAAGAACAGAGCTTTAAAAGTAATTTTTCATGAACAGAGAACCTATATTGAAGTTTTATGAAAAGAGGGTCCATGGCTTAAAAGGAAATATTTTATTTCTTTAGATATATTGTTACTTGTACCCTTAATTAAAGACAATTCTTCAACAAAAATTGAAGTGTCATAGATAATACTTATGTTGTACACATGACCATGATATTATCTGTGATTAATTCGCTACAATGTATCAGTTAACATTTCTAACTCAAATAGCACAATGGTCGTATTCCAAAGTTTATATGTCACAGTACTCTACAAATAAGCAAATGAATCACAATTCATATGTTACATATTTTTGTCAACAGGTATACGAATCAAAGTTCATATACTACATAACTTTGCCAACAAGTAGAAAAATCAAAGTTCATATGTTATGTAGTTCTGCCCACATGTAGAAGAATTAAAGTTCACATGTTACATAGTTCTGTCAGTGGGCAAAAGAATCAAAGTTCATATGTTACATAATTATGCCAACAGGCAGAAGAATCAAAGTTCATGTGTTACATAACCTTGCCAACAGGTAAAAGAATCAAAGTTGATATGTTACATAGTTCTGCTAATAGGTGGAAGACTTAAGTTCATATGCTACATAAGTCTATCCACAAACACACAAATTGAAGTTCGTATATTACCTAGCTCTGCCAACAGGCAGAAGGATCAAAGTTATATGTTACATTGTTCCATCCTTAAGAAGATATGTTACAGAGTCTTGTCAATAGGCAGAGGAATCAAAGTTTACAGCTCTGCCAGTAGGCAAAGAAATCAAAGTTCATATGTCACATTACTCTACCAGTAAGCCGAGGAACCAAGTAGACAATATGCGACCGAGATCTGCTAGTTGATGAGCAAATCACGGTTTATATTACAATGTACAAAGTTCAGTCTTTGGGCAGAATACCCAAAGTTCAAAGGTTTTATATCTCTAAGTTACAGAAATTTCATGTTATAGTTTTCATGTTTTAGTTTATGGCTTACAATTCAATGCATTTCTTTTTATACAAAGATCTGTTATTGCATTTGGCTCATTACATGATATCATCTTAATTGAATTTTAATAGTTATATAATTCATAAATTTTGTATATAATTTCATAAGGCTATCTTAAAAGAATAAGGTACTGGACTTTGATTTATTTTTCTATTTTTGCGTGCCTTATATAATTGCAGAAGCCTGTCTTCAAAGAATAAGGTATTGATTGTAGGGCTTCCTTCACGATCATCGCCGATGACATGTCTCTTGAGGCATGATGAGTCATTACTCCTCACACAAATAGTCATATGTGCCATTGAATATTGGTCAAAGAACTCAATGCTTTTCCCCCACTCAATCATTCTATAGGTTGCTCTCGACAGCCGAAGAGATCTTGGCGGTCCACTCTTTTTCTTCCAACTTGAAAGCTGGAAAACTAAGTCTACAACTCAGAGATGCCAGTTGACGAGACGAGATCATTGGGAATGTATAAAGATTAATGAGTTCACTTTCCCTCGTACATGACATAGCAGTAAGTGTCGATTTATAGTCAGTACTGCCTACATCCACATCCATGTTATGTTCATTACATAGGCTAACCTCTTCTTTTCCTTCATCCTTCATGACATTTTGCTTTACACTCCATACCACACTTGATTCTTCTCGACCATTCACTTGTTGTTGTCGCTCCTTTGCAGTCACCTCGCCATTGCTATTTGATTCTTAACAATCCCACTTTGTTAAAGGTTCATCTTTTTGCATACCTTAGCTAGATTTCCTTTTACTTTTGGGATCCTGAATAGGATCAGTAAACACAAATTCGGCACCACTAGCAGAGGGTTTGACAAGCATAGGTGAATGATGTATTTTCAAAGGGTCAAAGACTACCCTGTTAATTGCATCAGTACAAATCCTAGTGACATCCTCACAACTAACCCCATTGTTTTCTATGGGTTCTTTTCCACAAGATGTTTTACACATCTCTTCCACCTTACTTAATTCATCCTTTAGTTCTTCATTGTTTGGGTCGAATGAAATAGCTACATGAAGTCCTAACAAGCATATTCTATTTAGCCTGGGTTCAATGAATCTTGGGCTCTCCGAAATCGAGTTTTAACATTTAATAGATCAAGTTTCAAAGTCACATTACACTATTCTTTGGTTAATTCAAATTCTTTCAATGTCAACCCACAAGCAGCTATATTCAGGTCAAAAGAAATTACAAATTCCTCCATCATGTCGGCTTCATCCTGGATATTAGGAATAACTACACATAGATATTGAAGTGATTTATCATACTTGTTTATGGAGCAATAAAAGACCTTTGACATGTAAATTTGTTTCCTTCTGCCTTTAATTCTTCAGACTTCATTAGTGCCTCACGAGGAAATTGTATCTTCATAATAGCTATTCTCACATCTCTATCAAATTTATTTTTGATTTGATCATCCAATTAACTCAGCAAATAAGAACCCAGATCGACACTCCATGAGACGAGCTCCATGTAAATCCAAGTGACCTTTTCAGTTTGCAAGGCTAATTTTTTCCCTAAATTGAAGTGATTAAAGGTTGATTACACCTTTAGGCTCTTTTGATTGGGATTGTAATCACGAAATATAGATGAAATTTAGGATTTTATTATAATCGCTAAAATTATTTGAGGAACTAAAAGCCTAAACCCGATTTTGACTATAGCTGGAACAGTACAAGCAAAATTGGTTCTCAGGGCAGATGGCACGACTGGCTCCGGAGTCGTTTATTCATCGCCGTTGAAAGCTAAGTAAAAACTGCAGTTGCTACCATTCGCTAATTGGAATTTTGACTTGAAAATACAGGGAAATAAACTGAGGGAAGGACGAATAAATTTTACAAGCAAGACAAACTGCCTCTGGTTGTGTGAAAGCCACGGCGAAAGACAGCGGGAGACTGGTTTCGACAGGAGCGGGAGCCCTTGGAATGTCTACAAATTCAAAATCAGGTTAGCTCTAAACTTCTTCTGAATTCCAAATTTCCAATACCCATTTTACTTTAACCCAAAAAGCCCCGATTTTAGTTTTGCGTGGGAGAGAAACGCCAATGGAAATCTAGACGAAGAAAAGAAAATTTCCAGTATTCTGAATTCAGTTTTGTGATGTTGGGATGTTCGTGGGTTTCAGAGGATTAGCTGTTTGTGGATTTGTAAATAATCTCTTCTTCTTCGTTTCGAATTAAGGTTAGGACATATCGTAAAGAAAGAAAGAAAATTTAAATTGGGATTACAAATTCAAGGGAAAAATGTTACAATCTAGTGAAGAACCCCAATAAGTACCCTTTTTCCCCCCTCAGTGTTAATTGCTGCTACCCATGAATTTGTTTAGAGTGGAATTATGGAGTTTTGTTTGAAATTATGGATGACAACTGCAGATTGTTTGTATGAATGTCAGATTTTTGGTAGCCAGGTTTTTGCTTTGTAGTTTAGTTGTTGAATGCATATTATTCAATCAATTATTGAATTAGAACTTCTCAGATTCGTCGCTTAAGTTGGGGAGACGTTTCTTTTCTTTGGAATAATTAGTTCTGTGGTACACACTTTCTCTAGAGTAGTTTTTAGAGGTTCACCTTCTTTAAGTTTCTCAAGCATAACTGAAAAAAACTTGCATGTAATTGCGTATTCCTGTAATCAATGGGTGTCTGGTGTGGATCACATTCCTTGTTCTGTGCCGATCCATCAGTAGCAGGAACTTTTGTATATGTCTCTCCAGATTCTTCACTTACATAAAGCCATAGTCCTCTTTCCTCTGTCTTTTGTATGCTTTCCAGTGTTCATGTTTTAACAGCATGGGTTCTATGGCTTTGTTACTCAGATGGTTCATCTTGTGTCTCTTGATGCATGTGCTTATATTTATCCTTACTTCCCTCCAAGTATAAAGTTGACATAGTGAATTGGTCCATCTGTTTGTTACAATCATCACAAGACAACCACGATTGCTGCATACATGAATGAGATAAATCTCACAGCATTAGATCTCTGTCGGAATCTTAGTTTTAAAAAGCGCGAGGCGAAGGCGCACGCATCATGGACGCGAGGCGCACTTCTATGCAAAAGTTTTTAAAAATATTTCATATTTCACAAAGCATATTTTGCATAAACAAGTAACATAAATGCATTAAAAATGTGATTAGACATCAATATGGCTACTAACATAGCCAATAACATTAACATATGTTATCTTTATCATCGTAGTTCCCGAATGCATGTACTTACGGTATACGTTTAGCTCGCCTTTTAGCTCACAAGGAAGGAAAAGAAGAAAAAAGGTAAAGGCAAGGCTAAGAAATAGAAGAAAAAGGGGGAAGATATAGTCTCGCATCCTTGAGGCGCACCTCATCCCCTTCGAGGCGCTGACTCGGTAGCCTCACGACGAGGTGACCCTCAAGCTGGCCTTTTTAAACTAAGGTCGGAATTGAGAATTAGTTGTAACTAAATTCTAGATTCTTCCTAGATATTTTGTCCTGCTGCAGGATTGTTGTAACTGATTTTAGGCGGGAAAGGGTGTTGTTCAAATTGTATAAATACAGCTCTTGATGAGCTGAGATGATGATGATTCATTCTCTCATCATGATAATAATACGGCAACTTTCTGCCTTATTCTCTCCCTCTTCCTCTTTCTTTCTCTCTATCAAATTCATCATTGTATCAAAGCAGAATTTTGAGATCCTGAATCAAAATTTATCTCATTTTTCTTCTATTCTGATCGATGGATTTGCTTTCATCAATTGATCAGGCCAATAATCATTCTTCCAATGTGTTTCGTGTTCAATCGATCGATTGATTCGTATCATCAATTGATCTAGCTTGACATCAATGATTTAGACATCTCACATCTCTTCTTCTTAGATATCGATTTCTTGTATGAAATCTTATGCAATGGCAGTGATTGGTAGCAACAAAGTTCAGATTGAACCAGCTGATACACTTTTCTTGCGTCCTTTGGATCATTCGGGTCAGTCCTTAGTTGCAATGGAGAAGATTTTGAGACTGCACTCTCAGCAAAACAGAAGATCGCCTTCATTGATGGTTCCTGTACAAAACCAGCTGCAGATTCACCACTGCTTCCTTATTGGCAGAGGTGCAATGATATGGTACTCTCTTGGTTAGTCAATTCTCTCCATAAAAATTATTAAGGATATTGTGTTGTTTTGTGATAAAGCTAGTGAAATGTGGAAAGAGCTTGAGGAAAGGTATGGTCAATCAGATAAGGCTAGGCTGTTTCGAGCTCAGAAGGTGGTTTCGTGCATCTCACAGGGAAATCTGGATATTGCATCATATTTCAAAAGCTACGAAAGTTTGGAATGAGTTTATTGCAGTTGGTGCACGTGCACTGCCTAGATGTGGCTGTAGTAAGTGTGAGTGTGATGTTAACTCAAAACTAGAGAGTTATGCTCAAGAGCAAAAAAATAATTCAATTGCTAATAGGACTTGCTGAGGTCTACACCTGAACATACTCATGATGACACCCTTGCCGTCTTTGAGCCAGATTTATTCCCTCTTGATTCAGGAGGAGAGACAAAGACAGGTCAGAACAGGAAGCCAGTTCCATACTGAGAGTGCTTCCCTTATGGTCAACACCAATGTTGCTAAATTTCATTTAAATAAGAAGCAAGAAGGGAAGAGATCACAACTTTAACTTTTTTGTGATCACTGCAAAATGACAAACCATGCCATAGACAAGTGCTACAAGTTGCATGGGTATCTCAGTACCAGCAGGGAAGGATGGAGGCATAAGAATCTTAAGGTAGCTGACAATACATGGGGGAACATGAGAGACAAAGTGAGGTCCGTCTCTTGTTGCCAGGCCTTAACCAGGAACAATCCAAACAATTACTGCAATTCTTCACTAATCTCACGGGTGGCAATGAACAAAAGCAAAGTACTAAAGAAGCCACAGCCTATGTTGCTCATATGGCAGGTACAATCTATGCTCTAAATGTAGTACATTGTTTTTGTTCATTAGATCATGAAACCTGGATATTAGACAATGGAGCAAGTGAACATATGAGTTCGCATGATTTGTCCTTATTGGATCTGCCAAAAGGCACTCAAGAATAGGTCACACATCGAGGAAAACTCAGAATAGCTCAAAGCTTAGCTTTGGAGCATGTTTTACTCATTCCTAACTTCAAGATTAACTTGCTTTCAATCAAAAGACTTTGTGAGCAATTACAATGCACAGTCAACTAGTCAAGTTCAATGAGAACTTGTGCATATTATGGGCCTATTTTTTGAAGAAGCCACTAGTAGTTGGTAGAGATTTCAAAGGTCTATACATCTTGGACAAAGGGGAGATATAAGGAATAAAGCTTCAGGTTAGAGCAAAAAAACATTTAGTTTCTGCTTGTGTTGAGTCTAAGAGTTGTCACAATGAGATTACTGATGTCTGTAGTAAGGTTGCCAGTTTAGTACATTTTGATGCATGGCAGAAGAGACTAGGAGACATGTCTCATGACAAAATGAGAACTGTATCTGAACTTACAATGTTTCAGGATATTAAGGAGGAGCTTATGTGTGAAATCTGCCCTAAAGCCAAGCAACACAGACTTTCTTTTCATGTTAGTGATATTTCATCCATATGCATCTTTGAATTGATTCATGTGGACACATGGGGGCCATATCACATTAAAACTGACACAGTGCACATATACTTTTTGACAATAGTGGATGATTTTAGTAGGGGCACTTGGACTTACCTTATGGTCACCAAGGGTGAAGCAATCTCCATTAGTAAGTCCTTTGTTACTATGGCAAAGACTTAATTTGCACCAACTGTCAAAATCATCTGATCAGATAATGCTCTGGAGTTGAGTAACAGCTATGAGGTCCTAGACTTCTTTGCTAGGACAGGGATTTGCCATCAAACTAGCTGCATTCAGACCCCAGAACAGAATGGTGTTTGCAGAGAGGAAGCATAAACATCTCCGAGAGGTTTCAAGAGCTCTACTCTTCCAATCTTCATGATATATAAAGTATCGGGGAGAGCGTCTTGACTGCCACTTATTTGGCAATAGAATGCCAACTAAGATATTGAAAGGGAAAACACCTTATGAACTTCTTTATGGGAAGACTCCTTCATATAGCCATCTAAGAGCCTTTGGTTGCCTCTGTTTCAATGCAACTCTAAAACATGGAAGGGATAAATTTCAACCTAGGGCAAAGCCTTGTGTTTTTTATGGGCTACCCCTTTGGGAAGACAGCATATAAGGCTATAGATTTGGAAAGCCACAGGTTCCATGTATCAAGGGATGTGATATTCTATAAAGAAATATTCCCTTTGGCTGGTTCAAATAATGAGTCCTTTGGACCTGGATTTCAGCCACTTTTCCCAATCTTCTAAGAAGAAGATACCTTGTGCACTGCTGAACAAGAGCCAGAGTGTTCAGCTTCTCAAGAACCATTAAATGAAGAGTTTATTCCTTCTCAGCATGCATAGCAAAGAAGGTCTACAAAACCCCATAAAAGGCCTAGGTATTGACAAGATTATATTTGTTGCAGCTCAACACAGGAGGATGAGAGGTTTTGTTTCTCAACTCTAACTAATCTATGTGTTCAAGCTAATAGAGTTTTGGAAGTTGCTGTCTGTACAACAGTTGATGGCGTTGCTGAGCCAAAGAGTTTTTTGGAAGCAGCTACTCACCCAGGGTGGCAGACAGGTATGGATAAGGGAATACAAGCCTTACTTGATAATAACACTAGGGAAGTGGTGTCATTACGAGCAGGAAAGAAAGTCTATCCATAGACTGTAAATGAGTTATTAAGTACAAAGCAGAAAATGGCAGTCTTGAGAGACTCAAAGCAAGGCTTGTAATCAAAGGATTTACCCAAAAGGTCAGGGTAGATTACACAGATACTTTCTAGATACTTTCTCACCTGTGGTTAGCTTACTGCAATCATAACCCTCATGACAGTGGCCATTAGAAAGGGTATCAGTTGGATGTCAACAATGCATTCCTTCATGAGGACTTGCATGAAGAGATTTACATGAAGTTACCTCAAGGCTCAGCCTGGATTTTGCCAAATGCTGGGTGCAGGCTAAGAAAATCTCTCTATGGCCTTAAGCAAGACTTTAAACAGTGGTATGCCAAAGTGACTGATTTATTGTATGCCAGTCTTCTAGTGATTGTTCCTTGTTCTACAAAAAGACACAAACTTCAGTTGTGTTCTTAGGGGTACATGTTGATGATCTCTTGTTGACTAGGAATGATGACATGGAAATCCAAGCTCTCAAACACTACTTGGATCAAGCATTCAAGAACAAAGACCTTGGAGAAGCCCATTACTTTCTTGGATTAGAAATACTCTCAAGTCCCAACAGAGGGAGGTCTGATTCTAACCCAAAGGAAGCTTGCTAGAGAACTGTTGGAGGGGTTTGACTGTGAAGACTTTGACACCAGTAGTGTGCCCTTTAGATAGCACTCAGAAACTAAGTGCAATAGATGGAGAACTCTTTGATGATCCATCCTTAAACAGAAGAATTCTCGGGAAATTGAATTTCCTAACCAACATTAGGCCAGACATGGCATTTGTTGTCCAGCATCTCAGCCAATTCATGCAGCAACCTAGAGTCCCACATTTCCAAGCCTTGATGCATGTTCTAAGGTATGTAAAAGGGCACTCAGATCTTGGGATTAGATTTTTCCTTAGCAGTCTATGGTGATTCAGAGTGGACAGTTTGTCCACACACCAGAAGATCAGATTATGTAGTCTTCCTTGGCAACAGCTTGATCCCCTGGAAGTCTAAAAAGCAGGGCACAGTTTCCCTCTCTTCAGCAGACGCAGAATATAGAAGTATTAGAAGGTTGGTGGCTGAACTAGCTTGGCTTAGCAGATTAATGAACTAACTGTGGAAGACATATCTCCTATTCCTGTTAAATGTGATGATCAAGCTGCTATATGCCTATATACATTGCCAAGAATCCTGTATTTCATGAGCGAACTAAGCATATTGAGCTAGATTGTTACTTTGTGAGGGAGAAGTTATTGGCTAGTCTCTTTTCTCTCAGTCATGTCACCACTAAGCAGCAACTTGCGGACATACTCACCAAGCTCTCAATGGTGCTTTACATCATGATTTTCAGAGGAAATTGGAAGTTCAGAGCTCCACCAATTTGGGGGGGTTGGAATTAATAATTAGTTGTAACTACATTCTAGATTCTTTGTAGATATTTTATCCTGCTGCAGGATTGTTTTTAACTGATTTTAGGCGGGAAAGCGTGCTGTTCAAATTGTGTAAGTACAGTTCTTGATGAGCTGATATGATGATGATTCATTCTTTCCTCATGACAATAATACAGCAACTTTCTGCCTCATTCTCTCTCTTTATTCCTCCTCTCTCTCTATCAAATTCATCAATCTCTTAAGCATTGCAAGCTGGCTCACACTTGGACTTGGCTTATCTACTCCGTGTGACTTCTTTAACACAATGCTGGCATACTCTACTATTTTCGTCTGTCAGCCTAGCCTTATCAATCTCTGTCTATCTGTTGCAAGCCAACCATATACTCACAAGAATAGTCTACTTATTATAGTGCTTTATTTTCTAGCAAGCGTTATATTAACTTCATTCTTTTCTGTTCTGAGCAAGGAGAGCATTGTTATTCCTGTGTTGGAAGAATGCAGTTTTTAAAATTGGGGTAAATTTGTGGAGTATGCTTTGTTCATCACTTCATCCTGACCATTTAGCTCGTAGAATGAGCAACCAGCTACGTATGGCAAGTAGACAAAGAAGGCATGCTGAGTTCAGGTTGTTGGCGCATCGGTTCATGAAATTAATTCAAGGCAATGCATTCTGGCATAGTAGGGTCCCACCTTTTTGTAGTCCACTATTCTGTCTTCTAATTAATGTGTGTTCACCGTTTGTTCTTTTTGTGAACAGGGCCCTTCTTTTTTTTTTTCAGCATTGTGACCTTGAGAAATAGATATTTGTTTCTAGTTCTAACCATTGGAATACTACATTGCTGAATTCTCTATTGCTGTTCCTAGGAAAAGTCTGCGAAGTGATTTCACTGTTGTTTTGTGACTGAGCGGTATAATTATTGTGTTAACTGCAGATTGGCCTGCACAGGAGATAGAAATATGAGTTCAGTTCAGAACCAGAAATCGAACACGGACCTGTCTCTTTCATTTGAGGATGTTTCCAAGTTGTTCTCTTTGCCCCTCGCAGAAGCAGCTGACATACTTGGCGTTTCTACGAGCGCCTTAAAGAAATTATGCAATGAAAATGGTCTTGAGCGGTGGCCACATCGGAAGTATCTAGCTGGAAAGAGCATTGACGAAATAAAGATGGAAGCTGCTAAAGAGAAAAGCAAGTCCGGAGGAACCACTCCAGCTGATAGGCAAAAGAATAATGTGACAGCAGGTTCAGCTGTATCTTCTTCTCCAGGCTCTCATGTTAAGGATAAAACACCTAAATCTGCTCCTGAGATGTCCAAATCACAAAGTACTGCACAGCAGCCAGGAACCAAGAACATTCATGCTTTACGGCCCCACCACATGCTTGCTTCTGGTTTAGCAATCGAAACATCTACCTGCTTGGATGAATTCAAATTCGGATTTCCATCAAACGGCTTATCAAGATCCACTTCCAAATGGTGGGAAAATGCCTCTGTTGATCAGGATAAAGTACCAAAGGACGACCTTAAACCTAGTCCTGAAGTCAAACTGGCTTCTGAAGCTCAAGTGGTTGACACTGCAGTGACTGTATGTCCTGAGAAAGGTGACGACGTGATGGGGGTTTCTGGATTTGATATCCAAGACAAAGTTTCATTATCCATTATCAGAAAACGAGCCGTAGACGAAGGATGCAAGGCACTAAAGCATGGTGTTCTGAAGAAATACAGGGCTGACAAATTGGGAGAAGAAGAGAAGATATTGTTCCGTCGATTATTTCAAACAAGTTAGTTCCTACATGTCCAATGGCCTTTTCTTTATTTCTGGTTTTTGAATCAGTCAAGGTCCTATTAAAGGATTTATGTGTTTTTTATTTGCTACTCCTTTCTGCTTCTTTCCTACCCGAAGGAAGCAGAGATGATGAACCCCGGATCAGAAGCCGAAGGCAATATGCAGAGACACATGTGACTATGTTGTGGTAGCCTTTTTTAGTGTGTGAGTGACTGATGCTTCTAGTTGTGAGTTGCAAATTGTAGTTCTTTGTTTACCAATTGTTTGCAGTGAAGTACCATGCCTCATAGAATAACTATGCCACATATGATATTGGTTCTTAAACCATTTGTTTGGACGTGATCCCATTCTGTTTTAAACATCATGCGGTGAGCAAATTTCACCTGTCGAATTATTGATTTTTTGTAGAAACTCCCTTCCCGTCTCTAATATCCTAGTTAAGGAGCACTGTAAGCCAGTCGTAGCATCATCTGAAATCAGTGACAATTGGCGATAGATCATTTAAATTGGCAGTTCAGCTGAATATATGATATGCGGTTGTCATTTTAACCTTTGTATGCTGATGTCTATGTGTTTTCTGCGATACTCAGGTTTTCCAATTGATGGCTCAACTGTTCTTCTTTCAGATGCTGATAAGGTTGGAACTTTGGAAGTTTAGCCATGCATACCAGCATTTCTGAAAGCCAGGTCACATATTGTCAAGTTCTTAACTGCGTATTATTGTGTATAATGAATCATGTGTTCCCCTCTGGTTAGAGGTCTGAACTGTTAACATTATGCAGGGATTGGATTTTATGATGCTCCCAAAGATCTGTTGGTGCCCAAATCCTTTCATTCACGATGCTTCTTGCATATCTAAGCAAGCATTGATGATGTTAGTTCATAGGATATGAGCTTCTTTTGGACTCTTTTTCATGTTAAATTGGCCTAGTTAGGAAGAAATAAAGTCTGGCAGTAGTAGGAATGTAAAGGGTTAACCATGAGGGTGCACTCAAATATCTGAGGGAGTCACTGCCTCTAGAACTTTTCTTCCATGATATTCCTTGTGTCAATCATATGACTATTTCTGAACATCTGTTTACTCATCTAAGGCTCTAACAAGTCCAGTTGTATATACATGCCGTAATCATTTTATAGAGATGAAATAATTAGATAAAACTTTCCGTAAATGTTACCCGGCATTAACTCAAATAGGAGGGCGCAATAGAGCAAACTCTGTAGCTGAAAGAGGGTCAAACCAGCTGTTCTGTTTCATCTGTTCTCTTGTCTTCTCTCTAGTTGTGCTGTGTCTCAGTACACAGTACTGAATCATCTCTCTTATTGCTTCTTTTATAGGGTAAGGTAAGACTGGATATGTCATGACCTCTCTAAGATGGCAAGACCTCGGTTGCGGCAGGGTGAGCACTAAGTAGTGTTCGCAAAATGCAGTTTTAGGTTGGATTTGTTTTGCCAAGTTCACGAGGTCAAGTTAACTTCCCCGGTCTAAGTCTTGTTTGCACCCACTAGTAGAGCTCACCTTGTTCCCCGCTCTTTTTTCAGTTTTTTGGTATTTTTTTGGGGGGGAGGGGGGTGTTGGGGTTGGAGGGAGGGGGGTTTGTGATGACGCACGCACATGCACTGCAATACTGCATCTGCAATGAAGCTGGTTTTGAGGGCTATTATTAAAGAAAGACACAATCTTAAGGGATGTTCTCGCAAAGTGAGAACAATTGCTGACAACGGTTGATGCTTAAACCCTTTAGAGAAGTTTTCCAACAGAACAGCTCTAGATGAGGCTTGATTAAACAAGACTGAGCATCAGATGAGTGTAGTTGTTGTCTGAACCTACCCAACTCGTTGCCCCTTAGTTAGCATACATCGTGAGTACATCTCTTTCAGCAAAATATCATAGTCTAATCTCAATCCTCATTTTCGGTGGCCCTTATTGTCTTGCTTATCACAGACAAAGGTACCAAAATGGATGTTACAAACATGACCTACATGGTTGCCTCTCCTTATCTTTCCTCCTCACTATCACTCTCTCTTCCCCAGGCTGGGACTGAAAACTACCTAACATACTAAAGGGCAAAATGCCCTTTTGCTCAAATTTCTCTCCCTGCGCACAGGACCGCGCGGACTTAATAGAGCCCTATCTTGACACTTACAGCTTTGTTCATTTCAGCTGCTCCGAAATTTACAGTATGAAATTTTGTTGGATTTAGTAAGTTTTGAGATTGTTATCTAGACATATTAGTTTTGTTCATTTCATTTGATCGGAAATTTACAGTATGTAAGGCTAGACGACTGGTCACTTTGGTCGCAAAAGAAGAGCTCTACTAGTAGATTGCACTGCAGATCTTGCAAAGGACACTAGGGGATAATCATATGTGTGACATGACGCAAGGAGAGATGTCACTCTCTTTGTACCCATTGGGGTAAAGGCATGCCCATGTTGTTCTCCCCAC
>NCQV01067719.1:0-12084 GCA_002740545.1 Lophocereus schottii
AAGAGGGGGGGAGTAGTCAACCATCAGTTGTAGAGAAAAGATGATAAGTTAAAGGAGATTGACAAGGAGCACTTAAGAAAAATTTAGAGATCATAGAGGAAAGATAGATAATCACCAAAAACGGAGTACACAAGTAAAAAAAGAGTATGCTAATTTAAATAGAGGACAGAACCTGAGGGGTAGATTGGCTTACGAGTAGTATAGCGACCTAAAGGAGATGGAGATGAAGCACCACCAGCAGATCCTCGTCTTCCACGGCCACGGGTACCGGTTATGTCAACTCGACGATGGAGTGCCATGGAAGATGACTAGAGACACGATTAAGTGAACTAAAAACCTTTCTTGAGGCAAGAGATGGAGGAAAAGATTATTGCTTGAAGATGGAAGAGATAGGGATCAAGAGGGCACTGAAAATAGATGAGCTCAGTTGGAGATGATGCTCAGACATGATGAAGTTAGAGAGCGAGAAGACCATGGAGATGGAGAGGCAATTAGGGTTTGAGCTTTCGAAGAGTTCAGCACGGCGTATATACCTATGAAGATGAGGTTGAAACCTCAAAAGCAAGACAACCCAAATAAAACCGGCCCACTCAACGTAAAAATTTAACCCATAAAATTCAAGGCCCTTAACCCGTCGGGTCGACTCGTGCCCGACCCAACCGGACCCTAATTTTTTTTCGGGTTTTCGGGTTCAGGTTATTTTAGGTTTCTAGTTGGAAAACCATGTTCAGAACCCTAATCTTTCTGGCGGGTTCGGGTCGGGTTTGCGGGTCGGGTCAAATTCTGCCAGGTCTAGGAGCAACCAATCAAAGCACCAAGAAACTATGAAGTTCACCAACAGCTGAAATCCTAATAATGCAATGAACATACCCTAAGGAACCACATAAGAAATGAGTTGACAAAGAAAGAACACACGCTAGATGCATACCCAATGCCAATCACTTATTCAATTTTGGTTTTTATTTTCAAGAACACAACTTTATCTTCCTTTTTTTTCATTCTTTTCCTTCTTTTTCTTCTTTTTTTTGTGGAAATGGAATGAAATTTCAATTAGTGGAAGGCATAGGATCACTAATTATCAACTCACAACCGAATACATATACATACAACCTGAACAAGAGGGAAATAAATCCAAATGCTCAATTACACACCAATCCCTAAATAAACCAACATATGGAAGCCACCTCAAACCCAATTACTCCCAAAATCAACCACTATATAGATGAAGTGATGCTTCATAACTTGCCTTAAAGGTAGGAATAGGTGTTTAGCTGAGGGCCAATATGAAGTGTTCACAATAAATACGAATACAAGCTCAAAGGGGATAAACATATAATACAACGGTAGGCTATTTGGCTATGTGGGTAAAATGTTCAACAACAAAGAATGCCTCTATCATATCAACAACTATGCACAAGCTAATGTGGTTTTGAACAAGAATGAAGGCAAGTTCTAGACATGTAACATGGAAGAGTTGCACACATGAAAGAAACATAAGTCTAAATATAATGAATTAGCCCAAATAAGGCTCGAAATCTCATAGGACATCTACCAAAGTCTCATTAGCTCATTAAATGACTCTCATGTACCAACATTAGTGCTAACGATTCCAACAGATAAAGTAGTTCTCAATCAAGACAAGGGTCGAAACAAGAATATTTATGAAACCTTCGAAAATCTTTGCACCAAAAGGGATTACACATCAAAAGTTACTTAAACATATGAAAGCTATTATGCCTTGCAAAAATATCATTAGAGATTATCTGAAACCTATCCTCACCATCTCTATGTACAATCCTATATGCAAATCTAAAAATCAAGTAAATGCAAAACACTAATGCAAACAAAAAGAAACCTAAAACTATATGCTCTAACAAGAATGCAAACTAATAACTGAAATAGAAAACATAAAAAGAACCCTTCCCCCTTGCTTACATAAAGTATTATTACTCAAAGGAAAGAAAGTAAAAGAAGGGAAAGGAAACAAAATATAACAATCTCACCAAGTACGGTGCTAGGTACATCTACGATAAGGCCTTCATGCAATATGGGCCAAATAAAGCATCAGCCACTCCATCACAACTTCAAAACTTGGCTCATTAAATTAGATGTAGTTAAAGCCTGCAGAAGCTTGTCAACTACCGCAGCATGGAATTAATAAGCGTGGAAATAAGAGAGCATCAAGATGAACATAAGAAAGAAAGTTAGTGCTCTCTTTAATAAAGCAAACACCATAGAAAATTCAAAAGAGAAATCAAAGAAAATATTCCACATGATTTTTCTAGGTGCATCCACCTGGTACACGCAATATGGGTCAAGGGAGGTATTGTACCCACTAAAGTAAGCTAGGGACATAAAGTTATCAACATTCACATCAAGCATACTAAACAAGTTATCCTCATAGCCCAAATCATTATTACCATCAAAAATCACAGGAGTATTAATGGGCGTGTTAATGTAATGCTCAAGGGAAGGAGAGGGTAGTGAACAAAGAGGAGAAGGTGAATGATGACGAGGATTGGGGAGAACAATATCATCAAAACCAAGGCTCGGAAAGTCCTTATGCATAAACACATCATGTGACCCCTCCAAAGGAGTCTAAACTAGATCATACACCTCCTCTAAAGTATCTTTTGACTAAAAACATGCATCAGCAACATCAAACCTAGTAGCAACCCAAAATGGCTCACCCACCTCGAGCCCCGTGCGCTGAGCTAAAAGAAATGATGAATCATGTAAGGTGAGGACAATATTAGTATTATCCCAGGGTGATGCAAAGTCAGGTCGAGCATAACATGCATAATAAGGACATGAATTAGTTTCATGATCACAAGAATTACATAGATAACACCAAAAATAAGTATAATAAGATCTAGAACAGAATGCACATGGATAAGAGAATGAACATCTATAAACAGGACTAGCCTTCTCAAACTCAAATGAATCCCAAGCAATTCACTTATAGAAATACCATGCTTCATCAACAATTTTAGTAAGAAAACCCCAATACTCTACAAGAGCTTGGGTTTCACTATTTACACGCTCATGAACTATGCCTAAAACTTCCCATATACCAAGACAATAACGACATTGATCAAGAAACACATTACACGTTTAAGATACCTCCAAAATAATTCATGCTCAAATTGGGAAAATGGATGGTGGCCATTGGTTTTTTTTTCCCTCGTCCAAAATTTTTATCTCTCTTTTTTTTTAATTTTCAAACAGAATTTTTAGTTTTTTCTCAAAGAAAAACAAAATGCTTAGTCCAATCTATCGAGAAAAACCTAATATTCGACATTAGTCTCTAACAATGGCCCCAAAAACTTGACATGACCGCAAGGGTACGATGGCATTATAGGAAATCACGGTCGATCCCATAGAGACTAGATTGATCTATTGGGCCTTATCCCTTTAAGATAGGCTAAGCAAATGAATGCTTGATATTGAAATTAAACTAATCAACTATCTAGTCTAATGGATAAATAATTAAGGAATTATACAAAACTAGCAATCTCTCAATTCATGTATATCAGTCAAGCATTTCTTCCTCAATTGGTTGTCTTAAAACTGATAATCAAAATATCACAACCCTCTTTCAAGGTGAAGTGAAATACCTAAATCTAATCAATTACCATTTCCCAAGGGCTCTCAATTTGTTTAGGATCATTAAGCATGCGATTATCATATTTGTGGTTTCTTAATTGGTGTGCTCTCTTAAGACTCCACACAATCAAGTTAAATCCTACAGTTCAAGTATTGAATTTGATCTTTTAGTCCTTCATCTAATACCCAAAACATGTAAGAAAGTGATCAAATTTCTCACACGACAATAATCACCTAGGATTCAATAAAACAATTTAATAATTTCAAAATACTCAAAGATATTAACACCAAATCAAGAACATAACTAGTATTTGTATAAATCCAAAATCAAAACAATGAAAGATAATCAAAATTACAAAACATAAATCTAAATTTAGAAAAACGAATAGAAGAGAAGAGACGAGAAAAGAAATGTTCAGCCAGTTAACGTGCTTGAATTCGTCGATTGCAAACATGGCATAGAATCCTTGCAAATCTTCACTTCAATTCACTCTCTTTCTAAAATCCTAATCTAATTGATACACTTGAAGAGAGGAAAATGGAAATGGATGAGTGCACGAATGAGGATGCAAATAGCCCCTTTTATAGCAAAACTCCTTCAAGTGGAATAGCCATGAGAAATAATGACATTAAAACTATCTGGAAGCCGAAAACCCGTGAAAAAACAAATGGCCTTAGGGGAAATAAAGTCCACCACGGACCATGGGCACCCTCACGGACCATCCTGGTAGCCATTGTTTTGACATTATTCTGTTATTCTTTCCTTCCACGGGCATAGTGATCCGTAGATAGTCAAAATACACTCAACTAGGGTCAAAACAAGGGGAAAAAGATCGAACCTGCAAAATACAGAAAAGAACCATACCCAAGCGTAAATGGGGAAAAGGAGCATAGATTGTAATATAAAGTACATAATTTTCCCTAAAAATGAAACAAAATGACCCTAAAATGATATACACTTTAAGCACTTATCAACAACTTAGATTCTTCTTGGAGCGAGCCTTTAGAAGAAGCAACACAACCAAGGAAAGGAACCTTGGTCAATTTTTACTTGGGTTTGGCTTATGAACTGCAAGCACACCCTTTTTTTTGAGGACGTGCTAGCTAACTACATCGAACTTATGTTCAACCTTGGTTGTGCTTCTAGGATTTGTACATTCGCTAAATGGCAATTCTGCATCCTTGCAACGAGACTTAGGAATGTACCTGAAGACCAGCGCAGTTGGATTTGCTGTGATATTTGTTTGCTTGACAGAAGAGGCTGACATTATCCGCTCATTCTTTTCTTTTTGTTATTGTTGTGGCTTGATACTGTCATAACCACTTTGTTTAGGAGAGATGTCGGTCCCCTTAGCATTCTTCACACTCCCTTTTACTAGGCAGGATGTAGCAGCTGGGTGATTTCCTTTAGCGCAGCATCTTCCATAAAGAACTTTACGCCAGCGAAGTGTGATTCAGCCATGGTAAATGGTTTAACATCACCATTTATCTTCTTTTCGCCATCCCAGTAATACTTGAGGCATTGCTGCAAAGTTGACGCTACCACCCCTTGTTCAGGTAACCAGGGATGTCCAAGCAACAATTTATATGAAGTCTTAGAGTCTACCAGATGAAAAATTTATGATGTTGTCAAGTCATCCATTTCCAATTCTAAGCATATCACACCAATCGCATGCTACCCTTCTAGGTTGAATCCCATTATCATCATTGACTGTTAGACAATTCTCCGATGGTGATACCCAAGTTGTTCATAGTAGACCTAGGCATGATGTTGACTGATGAACTACTATATACTAGAATTCGATTAACCTTTTTCCCCCCGAATATATCTAATAACAAATAACTGACGATTGTGTGGTTTAGAACCCAACAACAAGTCATCATCAGTAAAAACTATGATCGTGGTATAGGTAGCACACTGGACAGGTCTGCGCGTAAGTGGCGCATCCTTTAGCTTGTCAGCATATAGCTCTGCTTGCCGGCTCTACTTGGCAAATGGCAACAACAATTTGTTCTTGCATTTCTTCCAGTACGTTAAAAATTTACTACCGACCCATGTGTCCTAGCAAAGCTTCTAGGATGGTGAGGACCTTTTTATCTCTTTTGAGAGGGACACTCAGTTCTTTATTTGTCTTGTCATCATCAAATTGGGAATAATGAGGTCATATAGATAGCCATACTATCAAAGAAGCTTTTTAGGAAGTATTCTCCTTAAGCCTCTGGTGCTTTAGTGAGATTTATTTCAGAATCTAAATCATCAGCCTCTTGTATTGTGACATGGCTAGCTTCTATCGTTTAATCTAAACCAAGAATGAGCGTTCCTTCCCTAGCCAGTCGAATGATGCGTTCCTTGATTTTAATGTACTTTTCAAGAGGGTAACCACTGACCCTATGGCACCGACAGTATTTAGGGTCGGTGGTCCTCCCAGTTTCCTCTGGGATTTTCGACTCAGGCAATTGAACGACACCCTTCTCGAGCAAAACATCTAACATGCCTCATAAATCTGACTCAGGAAATGGGTACTTATTTTCTTAAGGCGCTTTTAGCATAGGATGCTTCCTTGTTGCATCCTTGAACGATGGGATCTTCTTGTCCTCTAGCTTAGGCTTTCTCGTAATCTGAACTGGCTGACTTATAGAGGTGGACATTGCTTATTTGGTCATGTTGTTGGAGAACTTAACATTATTCTTGAGCTCAACTTTGTCCATCTTTGATTCAGTAGAGTAGAAGGAGTTGCGACGACAACTAGCTATCGTCACCACCGTGGCGTGTGGTTTGGCCGCTAATTCTTGGAAAGTCAGTGGTTTGCTCATTTGTAGGGCGTACAACAAGTCCCAATGCATGCCTTCGATGCACATTTCAATGGCAAAAGCTTTAGATAGCTGATCTTTGCACCCGAGGCTAAGTGCATGCCAGCGGTTGATATAGTTAAGAACTGGCACATCTTTCCACTATTTTGTGTTTCTTAGCTCAGTTATGCTGACAGTACGTTGAATGTTGTAGAACCTGTTTAGCAACTCTTGCTCTATTTGTCCCCAGCTGTTGATGGACTCAAGCTCTAGGTCGGTATACCAATCAATGGCAATACCCTTTAACTTCCTAACGAACTGCTTCATCATGAGGTCGCCATCAGTCCCAGCATTGCTGCATGTCTCAATGAAATATGTGACATGCTATTTTGGGTTACCTTTCCCATCAAACTATTTGAACTTAGGGGGTTGGTAGCCGTGGGGCATGCGGCGAGCATCAACCATCTTAGTGTCAGGCTTGGTGTATAGGTAAGTTCTACATGAACCTCCACCTAGCTGCGCCTTAACTGCATTTGCTATCAAGTCTTAGATTTGCTGAATAGTCATTGATCCAGTGGACTTGACATTTTTAAGCGTAACGCCTTTCTTTGGTCGCTTCTCATTGTCCGAAGCCTAAATGTGAATGGACAGTTTTCCTAAGTCCTCACTTTTTGAATCTTTTGCAGAAGATTGAGCTGATCATTTTTCTAACTTCTTGGTTAGCTTAGCAATCTTTTCTTCTTGAAGCTTGATGCGCTTTTCCTTTTCTTTGCTCTCGCTAGTGAGTTTTTCTAGGATGGCCTTCATGTTACCCATCTCCTCTTTCAAAGTTGTTGAGCCTATCATTGTGTCTAGTTTGACAACGGTTTTAGAGGACTCAGCTTCAGTTTCTAACAAGCGCGCCCCTTCTAGTGAGGTTGAAGAAGAGTGATAGCTATAGTAGTCTTCAACCTGACAAATTAGAGATTGAAGCTGGAGGTTTTGAATTTCATCCATCCAAGATGACGTCTTTTGTTGCGTCCTCAAGCCTTAGAGTTTAGATGAGGGCGGCACTGTTTGCCTAGCAGCAATCGGTGCAATGGCTTTCGCCATGCCCCTTGTCTCCATCGTGTTAGCTCACCCACTAGGGTAATGCTCACTTCACAGGATCCACAATAGATAGAGATCCCATGCTCTTCTTTTTCGAAACTTGAGAGGCAACATTCTTCATGGCCATATCGTCTTTGAAGAGAAAGCATTTGAGACTTGAAAGTCTTGATCTTTAGAACAAAGAGATGAGAGGTAGAGATGTCTCACCAAGCGTGCCAAATTGGTTAAAAAAAAATAATTCAAGTCTAAAATAAATTATACAGGAATTTGGATACAGGAGTGAGTCTTTGTATTGATTTGAATGTGTGCGTATAATCTCTATTGAATACAATGAGTATGATCCTCTTATTCGATCTCCTTATTGAATTTGAATGAACTTTAACTTTAAAGAGAGCCTTGAAGGCTTGATCTTAGTCAAGCCAAGTCTTTGATCTTCAAGGGAGGACAGCACGCGCTCGATGTGCTTGTTGTTTTCCTTTAAAGAGAGAGTATTTGAGGTTTGGATGGATTCTTCAAAATTTCTAACCTTTGAGCTAGGAGGGGTAGGGGTCTATTTAAACAAAAGCTTCCCCCTCCCCTTGAAAGTCAAAATGGGTTTTGATCTCATTTTGGGTCTTCAATTGGGCCTCAACTTGGGTGGATTTGACTTAGGAGTCATTTGCTTTGACATTGACTTTAACTTGGAATTCTCTTGGGCTGAGGCCGAGCATGGACTTAGAGGTCGCCTCAGACATTGACTTGGAAGTCGTATCCGGCCTTGATCGAATCTTGACTTGAGAGTCATTTTACTTTTGACTTGAGAGTCAATTTAAGCTTTGACCTTTGACTTAGTTGTCGGTTTAGGACTTGACATTTGATTTTGACTTTAACTTAGTTTCGACCGTGCCTTGAATTGAAAGTTGTTCGAGCTTAGTTTGTGGCTTGACTCGGAATTCAATTCTTGGACCTTGATTTGGTCTTGACTTGAGATTCATTTAGGTTTTGACCGAGCATTGACTTGGAAGTCGTTCGTGCTTTAGGTCGTGGCTTAACTTAGTAGTCTCAAGGGCTTAGACTCGAGAGTCATTTGGGATTCGACTTGAGAGTCTTTTGAGCCAAATTAAATTAGTTAAAAGGGTTAGTTCAGATAATTAATTTAATTTAATTTTACTATGGCACATAAATATTTTTAGTGCTTATAGCCTAATAGGAAAATTAATAAAAAATCTAGCAACGCTACAGTCTTAGAATTACACATAAAGAAAATTCAGCAAAATCAAGCAGAGCATGTACATACTTTTTTGCAATTTTTTTCAATCCCAAAACAATGTCAGAAAATCAAAATAGAAAAGGCAGAAAATTAAAAAACCACATAGAAAATACAATCAGAAGATTGCATAAAATTCTAGAAAATCCAGAAAATTCCACAAAAACTTTTCCAGACTAGAAAGCTATTGAAACCTAATAAGAATATTAGAAAGAAATAAACACAGACTAAACACAGAAAAATCAAAACCTCAAAACTGCACAAAACCAGTTCTAGTTCTAGCTTGATGTGTAATGTTCATAGTTTCCATGTCTTTTTTGCTTTTTTTTTTTTTACAAGAGACTAACCATAAAAGTAATAAAAGCAAAAAATGAACGAAAATGAAATCAGAATACAACTAAATACAAAAATAAGAACACAAAAATTATAAAATACTTACTTAAGAAAAATTAAAACTACATAAAATCTATCACAAAAATCACAATCAAAAGGGAAAAAATGAGGCAATCAACAAATTTAAGATTCAACTCGAAACCTAATTTCATAATTGTTATCCCCAGCAGCAGCGCCAAAAACTTGTTTAGATTTTTATAAAGATTAAGTTTAACCGCAAACATACAACTTTAATCGTCACACTTGAGAGTCGGTCCATTAGGATCTCAAATGAAATTAGGTTACTAAGTTACTACAAATTTAATGTAACGTACGGTGCCCCGAAGAAAATAAAAATCGACGAACGACAACAACAACAACTACTCCTAGTGTGGGTCCCGCTTTCGCGGGGTCTGGGGAGATCCAGCTGTAAGCAACCTTACCCCTACCGATATTCCTACCCATAGAGAGGTTGATTTCTTAAGACCCACAAAACAGTTTTTTTGAAAAAGGTTTAAAGAGAAAACGATTGCAAACCAAAAACCAAGGAGGAGAAAAAGATCTGGAGAGCAAAATAAACAAGGAGCAGAGATATACCTCAACCAACCACGGGCGCTAGATCCTGTCACATCCCTGAAAAGCACGACCTGCATACAAGCACACCAAAACCCTACCCGCCTCGCCCCACCAAAGCAACTACCACCTACACGGCCAGTCCCCGACAATCAGAGACCTTAATCCTATCCCGCCACAACCTCCTATCCTGAGCCATGTCCTCCGTTAGACCGACAACTCTCAGGTCCTCTCTAGCCACTTCCTCTAGGCTCTTCTTCAGTTTACCCCTCCTTCTCTTTCCACCGGGGGGGCGATCATCTCGCACCTCCGCACTGGGGCGGCCACACTTCTCGTCTTTACGTGGCCGAACCATCTGAGCCTCGATTCCCTCATCTTGTTTTTGGCACATGAGTACCGAATGAAATTACAACTCCTATATCTGCATTTCAATCAAAAGCAGATGAAAACGAATAGACCAACATCATCAAAGTATGAGCACTAACCATTATTAGACTAGAAAAGAACAACTTTCTAACTTTGAAGCTAAATAGCAAGTCAAACTAAAATGATAACTACGAGTTGCACGCTTAAACCAGGAAAAGTGAAATGGACAACACCTTCCAATATAGTTGGACTATCCGCCATCCATCACCATAATCAATTCACCAAAACAAAAATTGAAGCAATCTAAACATGGGCAAGGTGCAGAGCCTGGAAACGACAAAATTGGGAAAATTGGGGCCAGGATTAGAAAGAAAGACAGAACGAAGCACTTGATTTCAACTATACCACATGCAAATTCGATCCAAAAAAAAATTCCACTTGAATTAAGCAAAGCCAGAACTAGTTAGACCAAATTTAAGAGTCTTAAATTTCTAGATCTGAAACTGGAAGCAAAAATGAATAGGGCAGCCCGGTGCACAAGCATCCCGTGTTCACGCAGGGTCGGGGGAAGGACCATACCCCAAGGGGTGAATTGTTGGTAAGAAGAAAAAATGAATAGAAGAAATCAAAAAGAAAATGAATTGAAAAAAGCTCAACTCTATGAACATGGAGATTTGATTTATAGCCGCCATCTTTAATTGCTTCAATCAACTTTTTGACTTTAATCTTGGCAAAGCATGTAACTGATAAGGGGACTACACTCAATGCCCCAAGTTACTGCCCAATGGATGATATGGAGTGAGATAACGATGACGGGGATGGAGGTAACAACCAGAAGTTGACGATGCTCATGAATTGGTGAATTGATGAAGGTGAATGACGGAGGAAAGAAAAAAAATAAGGCCATGGAGGATTGGGGGCTGGTTCGTCGGTTCACTCATGAGAGGAAGGAGATGATGAAGTACCGAAGTGGTTGGGGGGCTATGATTTACACATAGGAGGGGAAGAAGCTAGGACATACCGCACAACTGGGCCCGTCCATTAACGGATCAGAAAATTCTTATATATAAACAAATGTATCTAGCATGATATACACTCTGAAGTCATGCAGTGAACGTGCGCTGGATATGTTGTAGTCTATTGTTTTTTTTCTATAGTAGTGTATCGTTTCTGTTCTACAATGTACCTTTTTCTTCTTGAAGTGTACCCTTTGTTTTCTGCAATGTATCTTTTCTTATTTATAGTATATCTTTCCTTGCCTGCAGTATTGTTTTTTTCTATAGTAGTGTATCATTTCTGTTCTACAGTGTACCTTTTCCTTCCTGAAGTGTACCCTTTGTTTTCTGCAATGTATCTTTCTTATTTATAGTGTATCTTTTCTTACATGCAGTGCATCTTTCATCACTGCAATGTATCTTTTTTCTAGTTGGTTAGGCAGGAGAATTATGAAAATCTTTGTTGGTTTGAGGGAAATAAAATAGGGTTTTGATACAATTATATGATACTTCTTATATAGGTATGTACCTAAGCATAGTATACAGGCATGTACCTTATGAGTACTATAATAGAGGCAAAAGATGGGACGATTTTATCAACTCTTTTCAATTGATTCAACAACTTTTATTCCTTCCTTGTAAACAAATAATTCATTCAACCTTTTCAAATTTCAACAACCCTAACAAAATAATAAAAAAGATTAAAATTCTAAAATAACCATTTAATTTAGTAAATATTACATAGAAATATAAGGATTTTAAGCTGAAGACACACACACACAAATACACATTTGTGTTTATACATCTATGTGTGTATAAGTGTGTGTGTGTATATATATATATATGCACACACACACACACACACACAGACACACATACATATCTATACACACACACACGCACGCACACGCACACACACACACACACACATATATATATATATATATACAGACACACACACATACACACACAAACATACACATGTACATGTATATATATACACATAAACATATGCACAAGGTTGCACAAATATATATACATATAAAC
>NCQV01067735.1:4326-15252 GCA_002740545.1 Lophocereus schottii
GAAAAAATTGAAAAACCTGCACAGCCAAAAGTAGATTAGAGGCCGACGGAATTTTAGGTGAAATTCCATCGGGGTTCTGATGGAGTTACGAATTTTCGTCGGAGTTTCCGATAGAATACAATTCCTTCGTCGGAACTCCCATTAACCCCCCACTTCTTTGGACTTTCCGCTGTGGTGTCCGTCGTGCCATACGATAGACTGTATGTCGATCAGCACGTTCTGTTGGAAAACCGCAAATTTTTAGTAGTGGTGGTGGAGTCTCTGAAAGCCGCTTTGAGCCAACAATAGGAAGAGCACCTTGAGGCCATGGCTAAAGTTGCTCCCTACTAACGCGGAAACTTCTAAAACAGAAGGTCGAGTCCATTAGAAGATTACAACTATAGAGGAAGAGTTTAGAAATGAGAGACAGTTCTACCTTAAGCTACTTGTTACTATTGGTGAGACTTTTATAGAAGCTTTTAAGGACGAGATATAAAAAATCTTGAACAAGATTACAAGAGAAGCTAACACTGAGATTCAAAAGTCCAAGAAGAGAATAATCGAATGGTATCTTTCAATTTTATCTTTCCGTTTCTTTTTGTCCTCTTTGTAGAGTTCTATTGCAATTTTCATCCTTCAGTAAAGCTCCTATGAATTTTTGGCGCTGTTGTTAGGAACTAGTTTTAGATATCACTTAACTCCTGAGAAATTTGACTAAACAATTTTCTTTTTTTTTTCATGTTTTTTGGGGTGTATTGTCCTCTTATGCAAGTTATCTCCTATTTTATGGAAAGGTCCCCTAGTTTTAGTGTACTCTTTCATTTGACCTAGAAATCGAGAGTACTTTGAGGTGAATTAGGACACAACAAAGACTTTATGAAGTGCTCGAAGCGACTGCCAATCCTACACCCATCATGACAGAAGGAAAATAAGCTACAAGGACACTTTTTTACTATGTTATTTTAACAGTGCAAGGGCTCTGTTCTAGGGGCATATTCTTTTCGATTTATGAGAAATACTTATTGCTGCATTATTGTTGAGAAATGTTGAATCATGCTGAAACATGCTGAATCATGCTAAAATGTGCTGAATCATGCTAAAACATGCTGAATCATTGAAGAAAATATAACTAAGTATTTTAAATAAGTAGTTAACAATACTGAATTTGTGCTTAATCATGCTAAATTGTACTGAAGATTGTTGGAATGTACTCAATATTTATTATAAGTACTTAATATGATTAGAAAGGAACATAACCTAGGATTAGTGTCATAAGGTGGGGGTGAACAACTTTGAGCTAAGGCTAGCATTGGCTAACATGGTACAATAAATCAAATAATAGAGGATCCGAATATGCATTTAGCAATCATTTTGGAAGTGTGTGACACTTTGAAGATCAATGGAGCCTCCAGTGATGCCTTTGCCTTTACTGTCACCTTTGTTTGTTCCCCTTTTCATTAAAGGACAAAGCATGAATAGATTCATTCATTACCCATAGGCTTCATTACTAATGGGATAAGCTCAAAAAGGATTTCTTGGGTACGTACTTCCCACCAAGCAAGGCTGTAAACATAAGGAATCAAATCACCATTTTTGCGCAAAAGGAGAATGAATCACTCTATGAAGCATAGGAGTGGTTCTAAGATTTACTTGAGTTATTCTCTGATCATAGCCTTCAAAAGTGGATGCATATTTGAACATTCTATAATGGCCCTACACACACTACAAGGGGAATGGTTGATAAGACAATGGGAGGCACTTGGATGAATAAATGGGTTAAAAAGTCTACAAATTCATTAAAGAGATGAAGTTCAATAGTTATCAATGGTGTAGTAAGAGAGGACAATCCAAGAAGACCAGATCCTATAACTGAAAGGCTAGATAGGCTGAATGTTAATACAGTAAATGGATATGTCACCTGCCCTACTTGTGATAATTGTGGATATTTTTACCATGTGATTTTGGATTATCAAGTTGGGAAACCTTTTACACAAACCTCGTTTGTGCAAGTCACACTTATCAACAACTTCCATTCAAGATTGAACCGATACCCATAATCCAACACCTATAGCCCCGGTTGGAAAAACCATTTCAACTTGTCCTGTAGGAGTGATGTGCTTCCCTTCCCCCAAGCCAAGGTCATGCCCCCACCTCCTAATTTCAAAGAACTATCATTTCCCAAAACTAACCAAAATTACAACCCAGAGGTTCTAATGGAGAGCATCCTTTTGCCAAAACCAAAAACAATGCTTACATTAAGTATTTAGCCTCTAAGGTTGATTTGTTAAGTACTCACAACAAGATGTTGGAGACACAAACAGCCCAACAAACTAGCTCTTTATCTACACCTCCCAGTAGCCTTTCTAGTAAGCCCAAGAGTCCAAGACAAACCCTAAAGAACATTGATTGAGCATAACTTTTTAAATCATTCTCCTATTCCCTTGTCTACTCTTAATCTCTCAATTTCTTCTTTGAAGAATGCAAATTTTAATCTCTTCCTCTCTCCTTCATCTTAGGATTTCAAAAACCATTTTCTACATTTGGACTTTTAGGTTAGTAATGGGTCAAACTATGAGTAGTAAGAGTAGATTAGTGATCAATAAGGGGATACAAGCCACAATTTCACTTACCCTGCTCCACCAATGGAGGCCTAACCTCCATTATTTGATTTCAATCTTTAAGGTGCCCTTCTTTATTATCTCTACTTTAGTTTTTGAGATATAATAATTTCTTTGTTTTCCTAGTTAACTAGAAGTTAGGATCATATGTTTGTTGATTTAGTTAATTGTACTTTTTTAAGATTAGTCACATTGATCATGATTAGTTTAGGATTAGTGCTTGACTAGTGTTAGATTAGTGCTTAAATTTCAAGTTTTAGTTATTTATCACTTAGTATAGATATAGGGTAAATTAGCTAGTGACTTAACGTCAACATTATCCTAAAGGATGATAAATTCTCCCCCCTACTGACCACAATAACTAGAAGGACAATCTAGGATATCCCTAAAGCACAATTGGGTTAACCTATCTCCAACACCTCCGGAAAAACAAATAAGAAAAGAGGATTAGGGAGTTGGCACAAACTACCTTACCAATAGCCATGCTTGTGTGCGCAAAAGAAAAAAGAACAAAGGCAATAGAGGGTACCTCGTACCACATGGCATAGATACCCCATACCACATGGCACGCCCATGCTAACTTCACTGAGTTGGGGCATAAAATGAGCTTACCCCATTTGTGTGATCAAATAGGTTTCAAAAGGGGGTTTTTTTTTCCTATACGATTTTAGGAGTAGATTAGAGTGGGTTTTCCTCAATTTTTAGCAACATTTCAAGATTGCTTTCTTTCTTTCTCTTTAAGTTTCATTTACATTCAATTTCTTACTTTAGTAAGTTTTGATTTACCATTTTGATACCAAATTTACATGCTTGTGCTAGTTTCTTGAACGGAATAGTGCTTCCCTTTGCTAATCGTCCTACCACCTTGTCTACTCTCAATCTCCTAATTTCTTCTTTCAAGAGTGTAAATTTTAAGCTTTTTCTCTCTCTCTCCTCATCTTAGCGTTTCAAAACCCATTTTTAAATTTTAGAATTTTGAGTTGGCAATGTATTAGATTAAGAGTATTTAGAGTAGATTAGTGTTCAATAAGTAGAGACAAGTCATAATTTCACTCCCCTTGCTCCACCAATGAAGGCTTAACCTGCTTTGTTGGATTTCAAGCATTGAGGTATATTTCTTTTCGTGTCTTCTCTAGTTTGTTAGATTTGTTGTTTTCTTATTTAAATTACATGTCTTTTATTGTTAATTGGAAATCATGCTTACGTTGATTTAGCTAATTATATTTTGTTTTAGATTAGTTAGATTCGTCATGATTAGTTGAAGAATACTGTCGTATTAGTGTTTAAGTTGTATGTTTTAATTATTTATTGCTTTCCTTAGTATACATAGGGCTAACTTAGCTAATAAGTGTCTTGATTTCAACATCATTCTAGAGGATGACGAATTTTCTCTTGTATGCACCATAAAATGACTTAATAGGAATCTAGTGTTGTTGTCCAAAATAACTTCTCACAAAGCTTAAGGGCCAAGAGAGCTTTTGCATCTTATGCTTTATTGAGAATGTGACTGTTGACCGAGCTTTGTGAGATTTAGGTGCTAGCGTGAGTTTAATGCCTCTCAATGTAAGGTAAAAGCGTAGCTAACCTAAGTTGAAGCCCATTACTAATGAATGTCGTACCCACACAATTCAATGATTTATGCCCTATTTTTACAGTTACAGTTGGGTTTCATGGGTTTTAAGCGTTTGAGAATACTTGTGTTTTATGACGCCATGGTTTATGAGTAAATTGATCATTTGAAGGCTGGGTTGTTGAAAGATGGAAGCAAAAGAGGCCTAAAGGCACCCCATATAGGCACACCTTGGTAGAGCCACAATCCTAAGGGTTCCAAGATGAACCCAAGAAAAGCTAGGAGAAATGGATCGATACAGTAGTCACCATGATTAGGTTGTGGTTGTAACCACTGTTAGACTATGATTAGTCCAATGGATCATGGTGCCTAAGTTTTTAGAGACTCTTCAGTTCTGGCACCCTATTTTTTATGATTGGCTAGTGATAAGTGCCGAAAATGTGCATCATTTTATGTTCATTTGAAAAGATTTTTTTGGGGGATTGTGTGTTTAAGCATATGATTTGTACCCCTTTTTCTATTTTATGCTCAGGTATGCTGCCTTGGTGTATTTTGTAGGTTTTAGGTCCTTCTGACCCTGCGTTAACCCTCTGTTAGACACATTTTTAAGTCACCATGGTGGTACCTCATCCTATATGCCTGTGGAGCAAAGAAAGAAACACAACTATATGGCTAGAGATGACCATAGTCAGACTGTGGTGGTCACTATGGCCCATGGGGTACTGGTAACTGTGAGCCTGTTTGTTTTCCCTCGATTGTGTGGCTAAAAAAGCTTGAGTCTATCTATTTGAGGGCATTTCCAAGTGTGACCAGCAAGAGGACACACACCTTAAATCTCATCTCTCTCATTAGTTTTAGGTTTTTTCTAGTTTTTCTGGAAGAGAAAAAAATTAAAACGAAGGAATTGGCAATTAGATCCTTAAAGGTTGAAAAATCATTGAAGAACCTCCATTATTGCTAAGCTTTCTCTTCTCTCATCTTGAATTTTAGTTTATTTGATTTAGATGTTATTTGGTTTAATCATAAGGGAGTAGTTTAATTCAATCTAGGGATTGGCTTGCCAAAGTATTGATGTTGAATCTTTAATATCTATTGTGCTTAATCTATCCTGGAATGGTTTTATTCTATCTTGTGATTACATTGCATGAATAAGTTTGGCTGGATTTGCTTGCATATATTAGATAGTTGAGCGAAGTATCAAAAGCAAAAATTCACTATTAGACTAACAAAAGAGGACTTGACTTGGTAGTCCTTGAAAAAGAATTGCAAGTTGAGAGGAGACTTTTAGCAATAAAAAATATACAACCTAGACTAAAATAGGGACATTTGAAAGACTGATAATCAAATTAGTGTAAGCAATTCAGTTTATTTCGAAAGAAAAGATTGAGTTAAGTTAGATTGCCATTCCTTTGAACATCCAAACTAGAGAAAAGTATGAGTTAAATCCAAAGCTTTAACTCTTTAATTAGGAAAAACAAATCCCTGGATGCTTTACTTTAATTGAATTCCCGACTAGCTAATTAGCATGTTCTAACCCCCATCAAAAATTTGTTCGCTTAGTGTTTTCAATTAGACAATACTCAATAGAGTTCATTGGTCCCTGAGGACGATATTTTATCGAGACTAAAACACCCGTGCACTTGCGACTTGTGTCAGTTAGCTAGTGTTTGCAATTTAAGGCCTAATTTATATGTATCAGCCATCAATCTATCTTCGGTAGATTAGGTTAGTTTAATTAGAGTGAGTTGATACTAAGTTGGAGGTGAAGATTTGTAAGGATCCAATATCGAGTTCACATATACTGATTTGAGCACGTAATGACTAAGCAATTTCTCTCTTTCTCTCAACTTTTTCTATAAAATTTTATGCTTTCTAGATTTGTATTTATTTTTATGTCTGATGGATATCAAGACCCCCTTAGCCTTATATTAAGATATGATGATGGTTTCATCTACCCAAAAGTGACTTGACACCAAATTTCAACACATAGGCCTATGTTTAGCTGATAAATAGGCTTGAACATTGATAACTTATGATTTGTTAGAAAGATGTTTGAGTCTACTATAGGATTTGTAAATATTTGCAATAGATGTTTGCATTTTGATATCCTAATATGGCAAAACCTCTGACACACCAGTGTAGAATTTTGCTGAATATGGGTGAATTTTAGTTCTCACCTAAGGGTGCCTAATTGACACACATCTTAGTTTATGCATTTTTATAAGGTGTCTATTTTAACTCTACATATTAAACAATGGCATTCGATTCCATTTGAGAGAAAAATTGTCAAGACTATCTGAAATGCCCATGAAATTTAGTTTTATAGCAATTAGGACTTTGGCTCTGTTTAAGATAAATCTAGTTCAAAACCCAGCCATTTCCATGCAGGGAATGATTCTTTCGCATTTACCATCATCTCTAGATATTTTGTAGGGTTCTCATTGCTCCATCTGATCCACTAACCTATTAGCATATTTTCGTTATTTTGGGTATTTAAAGGCCTCATTTCCCCAGTGCATCCTCAAGTTTTATGAATGAATGAACTGAAAGGCCATAGTCTATTTTCTCTGTCTAAAATGTCTTGATCTTTACCTCTGTTTGGAGTGGTGATTAGAGTTTTTCTTTAAAATTTCTCTTTGGTCACTCTAAACCCTTAGGAGAGAGATTAGATGCAAAGTGTATGTCTTATTAAGGGATCTTAATTTTGGGTTCCCATATCACAACCACCTCAATTGCTAGAGATTGATGAATGAATTAAAAGACTAGAAGTCGATTCTTCTCTCTAAAATCTCTTGATCTTTATCTCTTTTTAGAGTGGCGGTTTGCAGTCTTTTATTTAAAATTTCTCCATGGTGGCCCTAAGCCTTTATAAGAGATATTCAATGGAAAGTGTTTATCTTTTTTAGGGGTCTTAATTTTGGGATTTGATCTCAAGATCAGCTAGATTGTTCGAGATTGAACCAAGAAGAGGCATCCTTTGTTTTGAGTTTCTCTTAAATGTTGTAAAATCTTGGGAGTTGAGGAGTCATCCTCATTGAGTTGGTATCAAAGCTAGAGGTTAATCTTTTGGTTTGGTTGTTCAATCAAAACTTTTATCTCCATTGTTTGATCAAATCCCTTATCTTTCACCTCCACCCTCAAAATCGTTACTTTGGTGCCACCAAATTTCTCTAACTTGTCCATTATAATCACCCCTTCTTAGTCTAAGAAGAACCTAAAATAGCTCGAAATGCAATCTCAAACCAAAAAACAACCAAAACTCCATAAAAAACCTTCGCAAAAAAACCATAAAAATGCTCCAAGACAAAGTCTAACACAGTCACCTCTATCTAGCCATGTCAGTGATCGCATCAAGCCCTACTGGACTGTGTTAAGCCTGTGTCATCAGCTCTTGCCCATGTCAATTCCGTATCATATTGCCCCTGTCAGCCCCCGTCCGTGTCAACTACTTGCATCCCAAAATTTAACCTTGAAACCACTCAATCCTAGCCAATGAAGGGGACCCCTCTCACCCCAGGGCATTCCCTTGAGCAAGCCCATGATATGAACAGATATAGAGCCATCCTTGAACTTTAAGACCAAAGTAAGGAAGCTTACCAAGGAAATTAAGCAAATAAAAGGATCCGTCTCTATTGAAAAAAGAGGCAAGCACAATTGGGAATTCAATAGCCCCATTGGTATCACCTATCCCTCTCCTCATGAGGATTATAGTGATGAAGATAAAGGAGTTAGGAGAAGAAGGCATCTAAGGAATAACCTTAGAGACCTCAAGATTTAGCTGATAGAAATCTCAATACGTAAAGCTATCTAGATTAGGTTCAATTTATGGAGCTCAGCTTTGAACTTAAATAGTGTGATCATGAGAAATCCTTCAAGATGGTCATTCTTAAGATGAAAGGGTATGCATCCTTGTGGCATGAAAACTTGAAGGGAATACAACAAGAGTAGCTAAGTCTAAGATCAAGAAATGATCTAATCTCAAGAAGCACATGGATCAAGCGTTCTTGCCATCCTGCTATAAGCAAAAGTTCTACCTTAAGATCATCTCTCTTAGCTAATAGAATCTTAAGGTGGAAGAGTACTTTATGGAGTTTGAATAATTCCAAATGAGGGTTAGATTGGATGAAGAGCTCGAGCGTAAAATTGCTACATACATTAAGGGTTTATCACTTATTATTACCAATAAGTTAGACCTCCAACCCTGTCTTTCCTTTAATGGTGTATGCAACTTTGACCTCCTCTACTAAAATCCCCTCCACTCACTTTAAAATTAAAACTACACCCTACAAGTCAAAGCTCTTGATGAGGGTACGTGAGGTGCTAGTGAGCTACCTAATAAGTTGGAAGGGAAGAAATGTTTTAAGTCTTATGATTGTAGGGATTTTCAAATCCATTGTCCTCATAGGAAGGCCCTTAGCATTTGGGAAGTAGAAGAGATTTATGCCATTGAGAAGCATCTTATGGAAAAGAAGTAAAAAATAATGTTCCCACTTTGGTCGCTGTGGGTTTTAATGAGTTATTGGTCATTCAAAGAGTTCTACATGTCAATGAGGTTCTGCTTGAACCTAGCCAAAGGGAAAAATATTCCATACTAGATGTATAGTTGGAGTTAAAGCGTGTGAGCTAATAATTGATAAACGATGTTGTACCAATGTGGCTTCAGTGACACTTCTTGACAAGCTACAACTACCTACTAAGGTGTATACAACACTTTACACCCACTAATGGTTTAAGCAAGGGAGCGAGGTAACTATCTCTAAACAATCTCACATTTCTGTTTTGCTTGGTCCTTATTGTGGTGAAGCGCTTTGTGTGTTCTTCCCGTGGAAGCATGCCATTTGTTGCTTAGTGCACCTTGGTTACATGACAATTATGTGATTCATGATAGTATGCAAACACATTTGCATTCAAACATAAGGGTTGTAGTCTCACTTTGGCCCCATTGCCCCTACTAGATCCTCACAAAATCAAATTGGGGAAGGGAAGTAAGTCAAGCTTCGGTGTAAGAGAAAGATGGTAAAGTCTACCACTAGTGAGAGCAAGCCTCAAATTGTCTTACTAATGGTAAAGCCAAAAAAAAAAAAAGCTAGGAAATGACACCTGTATCCCTTATAGGTCACCAAGAGCTTGAGGATGTAATCCCAAAAGAACCCCTCTTTAAAGTCCCATTTCCAGTCAAATTGGCCTTCTAAGGAAGCATCCATGAGGTTGCAAGCCATGAATGACCCCTCTCTTAAGTACAATAAGGTTGCATTATCTTATGATGAGTATGTTAGGATCTTCAATGGACTCATGAGGCCTAGGAGAGCTACTCATTACTTTGGTGCTCTCCCTAATATGTTCAACATCCCTTGCACATTCAAGAAAGGAGGAGGTCTTATTAGTACATTGGGTATTTTCAAACCTAAAGGTGGTAACATGATGTCGTGGTCGATATCGACATATTTCAACCCTAAGGATCTAGGGGCACAGTCTTCTCAAGTGGGGAAGGTTGACGTATATTGAAACCCCCTTAGCCTTGCACCAAAATCTAAAGATCGTCTCATCCACCCAAAAGACATTTGTGATTTGACACCAAATTTCAGTGTGCAAACTATTTTATTATAGCGTTTCACCTGGTAAATGGACTTGAAAATTGGTGACTTATGACTCTTTGGAAAGATGTTCGAGTCTAATACTGGGATCTGTAAATGTTTTTAGTTGGTGTTTGCATTTCAATTTGCTAAGGTGGCGAAACATCTGATGCACCAGTGTAGTTTTCGCAAATATAGGTGCCTAATTGATGCAAATCTCAGCTTATTTACTTCTTTGATATGTCTATTTTAGTCTCGCTTAATAAACATTGGCATCGTTTGGTAGAGAAATGGTTAAGATTATGTGGAATGTGTACCGAAATCAAACTTGAAGCAATTTGAATATTTGCTCATTTTAAGGGAAATCCAGCTGTAAACCTTGGCATTGTCATCATGGAATGAATTTGTACCCACTCGGTAAGAAACTCCAAGTACATCACTCTCATTGGTTGAATAAACCCTCCTAAAAGATGGAAGGGAAACTAAGGAAAGCACAGCTCATAACATTTGTCATTATCTTTGTGTACTTGATTTATTTTTAAAATATTTTCTAAGATTCTTATTGATCCACTTGTCACACTATTATATCTTCTTATTCCCTTTATTTTGGGTATTTATAGGCCCATTTTGTTATTATATTATCAGATTTTATGAATGAATGAATTAGAAGGCTAGAGGCTATTTCTTGTCTGTGAAATCTCTTAATCTTTAGCGCTCTTAGGCGGTGATTTGGAGTCTTTCATTGAAAATTTCTCCTCTAAGCCTCTAGGAGAGAGATTGGGCGGAAAGTATTTATCTTATTTGAGGATCTTAGTTGACATTCCTATAATCACCTAGATTGTCAGAAATTGAGTCCATGGTGGCACATCTATTGTTTATGTTTAGCTTGACTGTTGTAAGATCTTCGAAGTTGAGGAATCCTTCTCACCTATACTGCCTCAACTCATAATCACCTGATTATGTTTACCTAACCGAGTATTAGCAGTTAAACCTATAGTAGAATCAATGTTAGGGCATCACTGCCATCCTCATGAGGATAAGGCTTGGCTAATTATTCCCATACACATTAGAATGTCTCTTATGTTGCATGAACTTCTAATGATGTATAATTTGTATATGCTCAATCTCAAATGAAAGTCCATTACTACAAAACATACTTGTCCATGACCTTGGCATTTTATAGAAC
>NCQV01067735.1:22220-41446 GCA_002740545.1 Lophocereus schottii
ACTCAATGACTTTCCTACCTAAACTCATACTTTGATCTACACTGTGTCTTGCAGATTCAAAACTTATTTTGCTCATTTCAGCGGTCATACTAATTGTATCATCTTCTTTAAGCTGTTCTTAAGCTGATGAAGGCCATTCTCTCCATTCTAATCTTGTAGTCATGCTTCTCAATAATTGGGATTTAATGGTAAGTTTACCATTATTGTCAATTTTTATTGCATTTTTCTTATTGACTTTTGTGGGATTAGCAAAGCCAAAAAATCAAGACTTATCAATTTTTATTCCTGAGGATTGGATTTTATCCTTAGGAGTAAGACTTGCAAATTTTTTTTATCTCGATCATTGTTATTTTAGTCTTTGGGTCTATGGTATTATTTAATTTATAGATTATTTTCCAAAATATCCTTAATGGGTAACCCCCTCTTTTCATATCCATGCCAACTATTTTCATCATAAGAAATTTGAAGTTTCTAGCAAATTTATCTTTTAGACTCATAAAATATCCAGGTTGACAATTGAATGCTACTAATCTATTACATAAATTAGTCTAAATCCCTATGATAATTTGATTATTAAATTTGGTATGCTTGATATCATAGTGCAGAGTATACAGGTTAATATCTTTGTCATAATATTATAATAGAGTAATTTAAACTTAGACACTTCCAATATAGATATCCCTATAGTTCCTGTCTTTATTATGCTTAAGGATGTTTTGTCAAATAATGAGACTAACTTCTCCCACATCATACTTATAGTCTTTCACTCTAAATCTCCTTCCATTATTTCACATTCATCCTTACTCTTTAATTGAAAGATGAATTTTTTTATATATCATATCTTTCTGCATTATAGGAAAGACTCAATTTCCTTTCACTTCTTCATTCTTATGATCTACAACAAATTCTTCTCTATGAAGATCATCAAGACTAATTGAACTACTTTTCATCATCTAACTAGTTTCTTTATAATCATTATCTTTAAATTCATCCTCTATTACAATCTCAACAATTTTCTTGTTGTTTTTTTAGGGTTAGATCTAGTGCTTCTTCCTCACTAAACTCAAAATAATCTAGACTACACAGTCTCAATAAGCTTGTTATTCTTCCTATTTTTGTATTCATTTGCATAATGACCTCCTTCTCGGCGTGCCCAACACTTATAGTTGTTTTTCCTGGCAAGACAATAATCAGCTTTCTAAAAAACCCTTAATTCTTAGGGCTTGATTTTTTGTAATATTTTCTTTTGTATTTCTCTCCCTTTTGCTTGCTAAAGCACATTTTCTCATAAAATTTTCTTTTTCTTATCCTTTCACGTTCCTTTCCCCATTGATGAGGAGAATCTCAACAAGCCAAAAACTACTTCATTTTATTTGACTTTTAGAGATCAAGACATTGATCATTGACTCATTTTCTTAGATAAGAAATTCATGTACCAAGGGTATTTGCTTCCTCAAGCTATGTTATGTATTTTTCATTGATTATTTAATTGATTGGATATGGTAATTTGTCATAAAACACATCAAGGTTGGTTTCATTATGGCCGATTTTGTAATAATATTTACTAAATTCAGTAATATAATTCTTTAGATATCTCATATCTCCAAACTCTATGTTGTTAATCTTTCTTTGCCATTCTCTAAATTTTTCTTCGAAATTAAGTTTAGCTCTGATAAATTCAATTGTAATTTCCTTACATAAATTTTTAAACATTGTAGCTAGTGTTTCCATTATTCTTAATGTACTTTTACCATTCTTATTTAATGAATCATACTAGTCAGCTACAGTGCCCAGAAAACTATGTTCAATATAATTTAGGAAATTTCTAGTAGTCCATGTAGTACTTAAGTTTAGGATACTATTCATGCCTCTTGTCCAATGCTCAAATATCTATTCTCTATTACGAACTCAATTGATGTTTAAGATGTATCATGTTTAGCTAATTAGGATAAGGCTAATTTCTTCAAAAGATGTGGTTTTCATTGGGATAAATCCAATTGAAAAGTTAGTTGTACACCCTACTAGAATGTGCTTAAGTCTTATAAGATGGGTATTTCTACAGGAAGATTCACCAAATTCTTCAGGTTTAAGAACTACATTCTAAGTAGATTGGACTTGATTTCATGTATGATAAGTTCCTCTCCAATCTCATTGATTTCGCCATCAAATACCATTTTTTCAAATTTTTTATCCAGTTTCCTTCTAACTTCTTCTAAATGTACAACATTAAGATCTTTCAGTTTAATTAGGTTCATGTACTTTTATATTTTTCTTCTAATTGAACATTATTTATCTCTTCATTATCATCAGATAATACATCTTATTTTTCAACTATTGTGCCTATAATTTTGTTTAATTTTTCCGGATTTTATTCTTTATCAAACATATTCTGTAATTTTTCAAGATTAAACTGCTTATACTCCATCTTCTTCTACTGTCTCTGCCTTTTCAGATAATTTTTTAGTTGATCTTTCTCCTACTTCTTTTTCAATTTTTATATCATGCAAAGGAAATGGGTTTTTGTTTTTTGGATTGCGGAATGGATCTTTATGCTGAAAAAAAAAGTACTAATACTTAAAGTAGATTTTTCACTATGTCTAATTTCGTTAACTATGGAAAGATGGATTACAGACAATTGCTTTTTAATCTCCTTAATTTCAGTCTTAAGTTTTGCTTATTCGATTTTTAGCTCCAAAATTATGTTAGTGATATAGTTTAATTGAGGTGCTACTGAAGTGGTTCCTTCTAGTGAGTGAACATTACGTGAATAATTAGGAGCAGGGCAAGTAGGTGATGATTCAAGCATTAAATGTAGTTAACTAGCTTAATTAATTATTAATTAGTTTAATTATCTTAATTATTTTTGGTCACGTGAAACTCGGATGCCAATTGAAAGAGGGCCTCGAGTAGTATTTATGAGACAAATTATACATGCACAAAATTAAAATGTTCGAAAGTAAATTTTTAAGCATTGGGGTTAAAAATACAAATTTTAAAAACTTAGCATACTATTTATAATTTAAAAAGTTAGTTTGGTCAAGTCTGGTTCTAGAAATTATTTTCCTCTAAGTTGCATGGACCAAAAAATTATTTCTAAAGTTGTGAGTTCAGAAAATTATTGACCCTAACCTTGACATCTGGAATGGAATTTATCCTAATGATGATGTTGTCGTTATTCATACCATTTATGTAAGTACTCACAAGTTGGATGTCCAATTTGGGGGAAAATTTCACATTGAATACCCGCTATTTTAAATCAATAAAAAGGATTTAATATACAATCGAACATTTTAAATTTTTCTGAATTAATACAAATTCATTATTGTATCAATCTAATTGAACTAGAAACCTAGAATGCATTTTGAATAGTTATAATATTGATCAGTTTTTCAGACATTCACTCATAGTTAGATACATTTTTATGTGCATGGTTTATGGCTACAATGAAAAGGTTCAGTTGTCATTTACATAGGTTAGAAATGTGAGTATCTATCTGTTCTAAATTAGTATGAAGATAAGTTTAGTACCATATACGCTCTTAGTAAAAACCAAAGAAACAAAAGGGAAAATAGTTGATAAAAGACGTTTGACAGAGTAGCACGCTGCAAGGTCAAAAGTAATAATAAAGATGTGATGTTGGTAAATGAAAAGGAGAGTCATGATTGCGTTAGCTTGGTAAGTTGAATGGACAAGATTAATGTAGGTTCGTAAACTAAAGGGTTGAGATCTTTTTGGATAGGTTAGATGAATGGTTAAGACTGCTAGAATATGAATATAAATAATAGTTATATATCTAATCAACGTACTTAAATCAAACCCTTAGATGCATAAAGTGTCTCTAAATTTTGGATTCTGAAATGGAGGAGTTCATCAAAGATTTTTTTTTTTTCCCAATGAAACCATTGAAAATTGACAAGCAGAGATTTTGAAAAATTAGTTCAAAAATAGCAAACACCTTCAAGTCTAAAAAACGTACCTTGGGGTCCTAAAAATTACGTGGAAAGGGATCTCAGAAATGGACACTTTTATTTGATGAAAGATTATTTTGATGACAATTCAGTGTACTGTGATGATCAATAACGTCAGCTCTTTTGAATGGACTGGCATGCAGTCCTCCATATTATAGACAATTTAGGTGTTGTAGATCCATACTTTAAGGAGAGTATGGATGTTCTTGGTAGAAAAAGCCTCTCACCAATCAAGAAGTGTTTCGCAACTATTCAAATGATTGCATACCAAGTGTTTGCTCATGTCATACATGAGTGCGTTTGAAAAGGTGAGGGCATTGCTATGAAATGCTCAAAAAATATTGCTGATGATGTCATTGATATATGCATGCCAACATACCTAAGAAAGTTAAAATACTAAGATATAGCTCACTTGCTTGACATCGGGAATCACATGATTTTCCAGGTATGTTGTATAGCATATATTGCTTGGAATGTGAATGAAAACAAAAACTTCCTAAATACATTAGTGAGGCAATTTACTTAAGATGATATAACAAGACCAATAGTAATTCTTAAACTTGTAGCATCTCAGGACTTATGGATTATAGCGCACATTTTTTAGCTAAGTAGGTACAAAAAATTATGTTAATGTACCAATCTTCACTATTTGATGATATTCTTTATGGAAGAGCAGTATTTGTATAATTTTAAGTGAAAGAACAACAATATGATATATGATACTATCTGGTATATGGCATACATCCAAAGTGGCTTGCATTTGTGATACAATAGGAAGGCCACAAGGACAAACGCATAAGTTATTCACCTATCATCAAGGAAGTTTTAAGAAACATGTAAAACACGTATTCAGAGTACTTCAAGCTTGTTTTACAGTGGTTCAAAATCCATCTCGTTTATAGGCTAAGTACTCATTAACAAAATTATAACAAGTTGTATTATTACACACAATATGATTGTGCAAGATGAAAGATATACATATCTTCATTAGCATCCGAACAAAATGATCCATTTCATTTTGTAAACTGTGTATCTAAAATCTCAAGGGATGTTATTATGGTCGTTCAAGTTTATTTCCAAAATAGTTTTCGCCTTCATCATATTAACATACATTTTGAATTACAAAGTGGTTGATTGAGCGCATATGGAGTGAATGGAGACCAAGTCATACTAAAGAAATGTTGAAGTGTTTGTTGTAGGTTGAAATATTATGATGTTATCTTGTTGTATGTGACTTTTTCATATTGTAACTTGCTAACTTTTATGTATGTTGTTGGTCGAGGCTTGTTATAATGTTATTTTGTTGTATGTGACTTTGTACTGTCTAGTCAAAGTGAAACAACTATGTATATGAAATCTCAAAGTGTTGGATCAAAAGAAAATTATTAAGCAAATCATGCACTGCAAATCTATCCGAAACTAATGACGTGAATAAAATTCTAATAATGTTTCTGAAGAAACTACAATAATAAAATTGAAAGTATTACCATCTACTGAAGGAAAAAAATTAGGACATTTCAATACTTATCTTTAAAAAAATAAAAACTTAGTAATTGTCTCTTAAGTTTGCCATGCATAGCTCGTTGATCCTCACTCATTAAAGATGGACGAAATTTGATAAATTCAATCATGGAGTTCATTTTTATATTTTGTTCCCTTACCATTGTATATGACTGCATGGGTTGAATTCTTTCATCTTGTTGTTTCTTGTAAAACTGAGGCTCTTTTAATAATTTATCTTGATCTTTCATTGTGATTTTCTATTTGCCTTTCTTCTTAGTAGCTTTTTGATTAGCATGATTAGTGAATGTCTCCCCATGGATGGCGGTCCTTGTAGGTGTCTTCAAGTGCAATAGAGATGAATATCCTATGCCTTCATTAATTTTAGTCATTTGATTTGAACTTTAATTGGATGATTGCACCACAGTGCTCAATTGTGGCTCATAACACAACTTTCCGCAAGTAAGAAAGTTGGTGAAATTTTTTCCCACAGCGTCCTTATAATATTTCAAATCTAACTCCATTATATCGACATCATCTCCTTCACTAAGCTTTTCCCATTTAATTCTAGCGTAATTGTAGATACAGATGAGACTGAAGAACATAACTTACCTCCAGTGGCACCTCGCTGCTCCAACATTCTTGAGGGGCTTGATTAGCATTATAAAATGCTTCGCTCTTCTTCCAAAACGAGCTCGCCTTTTGGTTTACACCAGCTTAAGCTTATCCTATAATTGTTTTGCCCCAAGACTTGAAAAACTTGGAAGAGATGCTCAACATGGAAAGTTTCATCACGACTATACACCAAAATATCATCAAAATACACCACAACAAACTTCCCAATAAAAGGCCTGAAAACCTCATTCATAAGTCTCATTAAGGTGCTAAGAGCATTATGCAAACTAAAAAACATAACAAGCCGCTCATACAACCCATACTTGGTCTTGAAGGTGGTTTTCCACTCATCACCTGCTTTCATTCTAATTTGGTGATACCCATTCCTACGGTGAATTCTGGAGAAAAATCCAAACCCATATAATTCATTAAGCATATAATCCAATCGAGGAATAGGAAACTCACACTTGATGGTGATGTTATTTATATCCTTAGAGTGAACACACATATGCCAAGTCTCATATTTCTTAGGTACTAAATGGGCAGGAATCAAGTAAGGACTCAAGCTCTCACTAATGTACCGATGGTTAAGCGGCTCTTGGAGTTTCCTTGATAGCTCCTTTGACTCACTAGGATTGCATCGATATACAAACTTATTAGGCAAAGGAGCACAAGGTAAGATATCGACTCAGTACTCAAATCCTTTCCAAGGAGCGAGCCCTGGGGGTGAATCATTAGGGAATACATCCTCAAATTATAAACTTTTTCAAGAGTGATTCAAGTAGTGGTTGTTAGGGCTTCACTGCCTCACTTGTGTTTGATTCTGCCATAAGTAAGGCAAGTACGGGTTCACTCTTACTAATAGTTCTATAACACCCCTATCTCCTAGGGTTAGGAATGTTAGCGATTTCTTAAATTTTGGAGCGAAACAGATAGAGTTCCACCTAAATATTGGCAATAACCCAAGCTTAAACCCTTACAATTGGTATATGTAACCATAAACATAAAGAATATATTTCACAAACTCGGCAGCTACACGTCGGATACTACACCTCCATGGGCCACACGCCCGGAGTATACAAGCTGTAAAGCTAAGTAAAAAGAAATAAACAAGGATACAGCTCAACGGATCACATATCTGGAGCACTGAGGTTTACAACTTAAAACAAAACTCAACTTTAATCGAACAAAGGACTGACTATTTAGATGGTTGACCCACACAGCCATTTAGAGCAATTGCTAATCAAAATCAATGCATTTTGCTTACATATGTATACGATTATATGAGTACGTCACATTAAATCATTCAAATCGTGAAACTTATGTATATATAAATATAATTTCTCTTCCCAACACAAAAAGGGAGGTTTCAACTTAACACATGCAAACTAACTTCTACCTGTCTTCCTAAGAACCTAGGAAAAAAGGGAAATAGATAAGGGATGAGCTACCACGCCCTTAGTAAGTGATCCTTAACCTCCAAGGAAACAAAACAATTACACGTAATACTTTTAAGTAGCTATCACACACCATTGGATATTTACTATGACATAATAAGCGTATAAGGTCTCCCATATCTATCAATACCTTGATAACCTCTAGAATTTAGATGGCATCCCTTCCCTTTCTCTATTCCATGCACCAAATCCTTCCACTAGGCTAACATATAACCTTGTAATGTAGCAATGATAAATATTACGCTTATTTAATATCATATGATAGACATACAGGACACAGTAGCAAGCTGACTCATGCTAAAATCCAAGCGTTAAGAATAGTAGGTCGTTTAGTCACACATAAGAACTTAACATCAAAGAGTTCAGTTTCTATCACCCATTCGAGATCTTTTTATAAGAAAATGGAATTAACACATAAAAGGATAGAACCTTTACTTATACCACTTTAAGCATTTATAAAAGAACCAATCCCTTTATAAGAAGGTCATTTGTAATTCCACAAAAGCTCTTTTAAAGGATACATGCACATTTCCAAACAATTGTGCTAGTATACTCTTACACGAAGAGTTATCAACTTATAATGAGTAAGAAAACATTTTTCGGGCATCAACTCATTTCTTACTCAGTAGGCATTTATCCTCGTTAAGCTCTTTAAGGGTTTCCACTTCTGAATCTATTCCTTAGGAATTGGGGTTCCCACATACCAGATTTGGTCTCTAAACTTGTGGTTTACGCTCATCAGGGTCCTCTAAAATTCCAACTTCTGGGTCTGCTCTCTAGGAGCTCACTAGTACTATCCTCTTAGCCCAAAACATTTTAGATGCGTCTCACTTTAAACTTGTTTTGCATTAAATTTCCCATTGAATCATGACAATGGTATTTCCAATCTCAAGAATGCTAAAATGCCTTAATAATGTCAACTCACTTTTGAAAAGCATATAACTACTCATTATGACAAAGCATGCTTATAAACTAGTTAATCACTAGGTACGCATTCACATTTCAAAGGAAGTGATATTAAACTTGTTTTAAAAGCTACTAGTTTACAACTTACTCATAATTGTTTTCACTTAAAAGTCCTCTTCTCAAATGAATGGCCTAACGGTCATTATTGACCACAAAACTTAGAGAACCTGTCATATCCAAACAATTCTCATACACAGTTGTCAACACATGCCTTAAGTACATTGCAAACATATTTATTCATAATTCACCTTGCTTTCCAATTTAGTAGTTCATTTACACAACTTCTAGTAGCAATCAAGGGATGATTAAACACTCCAGTCACTTGTTAAAGTAATCGGGACATTGCTTTTGTCATGTTAACAAACAAGCGACCCTTAAACTAATACTTGAGGAATTTAAACATTCAAAAATCTTAATACAAGACAATTGGACATTTTTTAAATAGGTCAAGCAAGGTCCAAGTAAACAAACTCTTAGTTCACAAAACATTTAGTACGAGACCTTTAAACACACAGGTAACCTTGGACAGCTATGATTCAATAGTCTAGCATAGAACTTGGCCTATGACATATCCACATAGCACACACAATACATAAGCCATTAAAAAGGAATGCATGCTTATAAATGCATTAATAGCAAAATAGCTTCCAGTTTCACATAATAGAAATCTAATTCAATTCAGAAGTCAGTAGTTATGACACAATCACACTTAGTTCCGCTTAAAGGCATTCAGTGGTTTGGGATTGTAAATCAATCGCTTACTTATGTTTATGAAATTCATTTCAATTTGTATGAAATGAAGGGTTTAAACAAGCTCATACCCTTAAAGTCATACACTACCTCATTCTCAAGTTCCTATTTCAATGGTTTGACTGTAGGACCATTCAACTGAATCGCTTTACTGCCTAAATGTGGTCTTTAATATAGCTGATACAATATCTAAAGCACATAATGCAATCAACAAGAAAATGATGTTCATCTAGGGTATACCGGGGTAGTTAAGTCGCCACATAGTTCATGAATTTGGTTCACCCTCAAACCTGATTCGTGCACCATTTAGTTGATTCTCAACCCTTTTAAGTTCACATTAAAGCCATAAGACTTGCATGCATCGACATTTGACTATAATAACATATCTACTTACCAACACACTCCTATGAATTCTGTCAGTCCGCAGAATCGACACAGCATCATAGTTTATTGATTTTCACAAAACCCAAGCTCCTTCCCCATGGCACCAACCACAAGAATCTTTAAAATTAACTCAACTTAATTTCCAATTCATTCCAAATAACTATACAATCTATTTATGTCCCCTCCCAATTCTCACGCCATCAAATTTATCTCCAAAATCGAACCAACTCACTGAACGAATCACCATCAAATCAATTTAATTAATGAACCATATTCAACCAACTCAATGAATGAATCACAAACAATCAATTCAATAGTTGGAATTTAAAACCTTGTGAGTTATTAATAGATTAGGAAATTGAGAACACCCGTCTCGACTCCAGGCAAAAAGACCCAATTAAGGGTTTGGTTTGGTTTGGCTCGGCATGGTTCTGTTTGTTCCTTGCTCCGGACGTGTTACCTACTGCTCCACTTCCTGACCACCACTGTCGTATGGCAACGACATCTACTCAGCCCCTAAAACGACGACAAGCCCCTTCCCCTATGACCCCCCCCTCTCTCTCTCGCACTGACTATGTGCAGATTAGTGGCACCCCATGCGACTCGCCATTACTGGCTGGCTGACCGGCAAGCGCTCATGCCACCTCTCCTCTCCTCTCTCCCTCTCTTTTCTCTCTTCTCTCTCTCTCATTCTCTCTCTCATTCTCTCTCTCTCTCTCTTCTCAGGCTCATGGCTAGCAGAATGAAGAAGCAGAGAAGAAGGGTTTCAAGCCCTCTCCCTTCTTTGTGTACTGCGCAGAGAAGGAAGTGGCTTTGCTCCTTTTTCGTTTTTGTTGTTGTTTATTACTAGTTGAATTAAAGTCTCTAGCCCAAAATTAAGCTTGTTATTCCCAATACTCAGTCTAATATTCGACGAAGTATTATTTTATGCTCGTAAATATATTGTGAAATTTCAAAGCTAATAGTAAAAATCCCCTTTTTAATAAAATTACCGGCTTAAATAAGCATGCTAATATTATTCTGTCTTAACTAAAAATGCTTCCAATTACGATTGGATAAAATCGTTAGATGAATTAATTAGTTTTAGCCGAAATAAAAATACAAGTATTGCAGGCTCTCTCTACTCGTGTCTCACTTATGTAGAGGTTTTTCTCACTTCCCTTCCCTAGTCTAATTTTGAGAAGCTTGGGTGCGGACAATGGAGCCAAAGCGAGACTCTGACCATTATGCTTAAAGGCATTTTATTTTGATGCCCATCAAGAATTACATGATTATCATACTACCAAGTAATAAATGACATGCATTCATAAGTCGAACATCATATAGCACTTCACCACAATATGGACCAAGCGAGAATAAAATAAGAGCTTGCCTAGAAATAGTTACCTCACTCCCTTCCTTAAGCTATTAGAGAGTGGTTGGGTTAGATGCACCTTGGTTGCTAGTTGGAGCTTGTTAATGAGAGTTAAGGAAGCCACATTGGTGTAACTTCCACCATCAATGATGAGCTCACATACCTTACCTCAAATGGTACACCAAGTATGGACGATGTGCTCCCTTTGGCTAGGTTCAAGTGGAACCACTTTAACATGAAGTGTTCTCCGAATCACCAACAGTTCACCTACATCTGAAGTGACCAAGGTGTGATCTTCATTTTCAAGTTCCTCATCACTAGTCTCCTCGTTAAGAGCTTAGATATCTTCCACCGCCCTAATGGTGAGAGTCTTTCTATTTGGGTAATTAGCTTAGAAGTTACCATAACCATGACACTTGAAGCATTTTTTCCCTTCCAATCTCTTTGGGGGCTCACGAGCAATACCTTTACCGTTTTCTAAGGTCTTAGTGGGGTTGGAGTAGTCTTAACCTTAGGGTGAACAGGAAACCCCTTTATGAAGATATGAGATCAATTTGTAAAAGGCATAGGGAAAGGTTTTCTACCTTTGAGTTATTTCTCAACCTTAATAACGAGATTGTAAACATCATCAAATGAGAGATAAGGTTGCAAGTCTACCTTGTTAATAATGTTGGGGGATAAACCTTTGATAAATCTAGCTATTGTGAGCTTTAGCTCTTAATTCAATCTAACCCTTATTTGGAGTTGCTCAAACTCACTAATGTGCTCTTCAACCTTGCGGTTCTTTTAGCTAAGAGAAGTTACCTTAAGGTAAAGCTCTTGCGAGAACCTTTTTTCCATGTGCTCCTTAAGTTTACACTAAGTCTTGATTTTGGACATTGCCTCCCTTGCTTTATTAAAAAATTCTTCTTCGAGTTCTTATACCATAAGGTTCACATCCTTTCATCTTACGAATGCCCAATTGAAAGCCTACTCATCATTATGCCACTTCAGCTCAAACATTCTCTCCATAGATTATACCAAACTCTGGGACTTTAATATTGAAGTATCTAAGGTCATCCCTTGGATGCCTTCTTCTTTTAGCACCTCTATCCTCATCATCATAATCTTTATAAGAGGATGAGTAGGCGTAATTGGATTAACATCACAACCCCAATGGCGATGGTTTTGTTTTTAGGATTCTATCATTTTTCAAGGCACCTTGGGAACCTTCCCATTGTTCTTGAAGATCAAGGATGACACTGTCTCTTCTCATTTCATGGGCTTGTTCAAGCAAAATGCCCTTATAATAAGAGGAATCTCTTTCATTGGCCATAGTAGTGCTAGGAAAGAAGGTAAAGAATGAAACAGGGGAATCATTGGTTGTGAGGGTTACCACAGAGGGGTTATAGTAGCCTTATGGAGAAGAAAAGTCACCACGGGAAAACTTCAGCTTCCATGGTCCCTAGTAGCTACCATGGCATGTCTATAATGGTGACTGTCTTGGGTTTTTTATGGTTTTTGCGAAGGATTTTGATGGAATTTTTAGGTTATGTTTGGGATATTTTGGGGGTTCTTTGTAAGCTAATAAGGGTTGATTAAGGTGGGCAAATGAAAGGAAATTTTGAAGATTCAAAGTGTGGATTTTTTAAAATGAAAATGACAAGATGATAAGGGTTTTTTTATTGAATCAATGGAGATGAAGGCATTGATTCAACAATCACCAAAGAGAAGTTGTAGCTCTATTACCAATTTGATGAAGATAGGTCCTCAAAGTCCAAAGATCAATATAACAAGGAAATAATCCCACCCAAAGGATGCTTCTCTTGAATTCAATCTCAAATAATCAATAAGGTTGTAAGATTTGTGCCTAAGATAAGACCCCAATGATAGATTAATTACTTCCCAATTCCCACACATTTCTCTCCTAAAGGCTTTTAGCCACCTGAGAAGAATTCTAAAGGAAAAACTCTAATCACGACTCTTAATTTAACATATAAATATGTAGAGATTTTTAAAGAGAATATGATCTTTTACCTTTTCTTTCATAACTCAAATCAAGATGATTGTACATAGGGGTAACTGGGTCTATAAATAAATACCTAAAATGTAAGGGATTAGTTGTTACATTAGTGGGATAAGTGGACCAATAGGGGGCTTACAAAATATCCTAGAAAATAAATGAAAATTCTAAGATAATTACAACCTAGATAAGCTATATTTTTTTAGTTCATCCCTAATGTTCTAGAAAGCCTCTAAAAGGTTCTACTCCACTAATAGGGGGCCCACCACTTAGCACATCTTCTTTGGTAGAAACAGAATCATCTCATGCTAAGTAATCTCAAATATTATAACGGTATCCTCCTCAATTAAAGCTAAATTTATATTGTTCCAGAACTGAAATTTTGTGTACACTTCACATATTTGGGCCATTTCCCCTAAATATGAATAACAATTCCAAATTTTAGCACATGGAGCTAAAATAGACATCTTGAACTCAGTAAACTTGGGTTTGCATGAATTAGGCTTCATTAGATAGGAATCCCTAACTCAGGATTTTATTACTTCACCCTAACACTGACTCCTTAAGCTTCCTAATGAAGTAAAGATTTCCCCCATTGGACATCGTTTAGGTGGTAAGAAGCCAAGTCAAACCTAAATAACATACTCGAGTAAAAACCCTCTTCACCAAAGCCAGTTAGCTTGGACTTTGGTATAGATGAGTGTGTAGACAATAGTTGGCTTGGGCTTGATATGCATCAAAAAGTTTCTCTTATCTTATGAACATAGGCATTGTCCTTCTTTTTCAGTTAATAAGGGAAAGGAGGTATGGGTTTATGGACCTGCTCAATAGTAGTGGGAGAAGAAGGATCCTCAGGAGGTGAGGGATCCACTGTATTAGTAGAATCCTTGTCCTTAGACTACTCTTAGTCATAAGATGGGCCATAAGTGGGATCACTAGTGACACCATCAGGAGTATCCCTTGACTTACTGGATGAACCAGCCTCTGAGGAGCAGAGGAGGAACAAGATGGATGTTGAAGAAAAAAGCGAGTATATACAAGTTTTTTTTTTTCAAATTACCCATTTGATTATCAATCTCTCAACATAACCTAAGAGATATAACTATATTCACTTTCCTTAAATTCCTACTAGGGTTGAGTCTAGTGGATGAAGAAGAAAAAGAAGAGCCTTAGGGTTCACCTTTGGCTGACTAGGAAAAGTACTTGGGTCCCTAGTAGATGATGCTAACAAAGAAAACCATTCAGTCACCCTTCTCATAATCTTTTTAATATTAGCGTTCATCATTCTCCTTATATTACTATTCAATCTGCAATCAATCCTATCAATATTAGCATAACTAGGAGGAGGTTAGCTCTGAGGAATAAGAGTTGTGGTCTAGGTCTACTAGGCGTACCTCGAAAAGGTGTTCTTTGATAAGAACCAGAAGGAAGGGAAATAGATTGGGAGTTATTTCCAAGAAATACTCTAGGCTAAGAGTTTAGAATCACAATATTTGGTTAACTACTTCATGAAAAGTTTAGGTGATTTGTCCACCCTAGGTTAAAGCAAGGGTAAAAAAACATCATTCTTAGGTATTTGGTAGGCCATATTCTCTTGCTCTTGCCCAATCCATGACCGCTAGCTTAAAAATGAGAATAACATACCAAGGAAATCTGGGAAGGTTAGGGTTGTTAAACAAATAACCCCTTCAACATGTTTTACAAACTGCAATCTTAGACTCAAGATAACTCACATCACAAACAACATGCATTCCACCCCCAGCACCAAACCTAGAACTTAAATTATCAACTCTAGTGGTCTCCCACTATGTGGCCTTCTGAACTGAGTCCTCTAAAAACTCCTAAGTAGATGTTGCACTCTTAGAAAAAAAGTCATCATGACACATAGACGTTAGCATGGTTCTGGTTTGTTGGTCAAGTCCTTCATAAACAATTTTGCAAAGATGTCACTATTCTACACCATGGTGAAGACACTGAGTTAATAAATTTTTAAACTAATCTAAGTATTTCCAAAGTGATTCCTTTTCTAATGAAACAAATTCATTAATTTCATTCATTAGCTCTATAGTTTTAGCCTTGTAAAAAATATTTTTCTTGAGAGCAACTTAACAAAGTCATCCCAACTGTAAACAGAACTAGTAGTTAAGCCATACATCAAACTTTTAGCAGCATCTTTTAAAGTTGTAGTAGCCCGAACCTATATCATGGTAATTATTTTGCGTAATCTCAATTTAAATTAACTAAGTTGACAATTGCATTTCAATTCAGAATTCCACATATGTGCAATTGCAAGTTCAAAGGACAGAGTGGTCTCGAAATAAAATTGAGCCATGCTCTGTATAAAATCCTGTAAGCTTAAAAACAAATAAAACTCAGCCTATTTATAAAGCTTGGTAAAAGTTGTAATTTTTCGTGCAATATATATATATATATACACACACACACAATTTGTTCACCTATGTTATGGTGAAAAAAACCATAATGTTAATAAATGAAATAAAAATATTACAAGGAACAAACCAACTAATATGGGTGGAATATAAATTTGTTAAAATAAACCATTAAAAATACTAATATAGCTTAAACATTAGCCCAAAGATTTATTAGTTAAGAAGGGGGCTTGTTTTATTATGAAAGGAAAAAAACAGAACAAAAAAAGAGAGAGATCATAGGGGAAATATCTAGAATATGGTTATTATATCAAAATTAATAAAACTAAACAAACCCCCTTCCCTACTATTCCCATACTACAAAACTCCCTGATTTCCTTCGCACCCCATACCCCTACTTCGCCGAGCTCTAACACCCTTAACCAGCAACCTACCGCTATGCAGTACCCACCGTGGGTGTTGTAGTTGTCCAGTAGGAGTGGCAATTTCACCTGCATCTGCTGGATACTGGTTCCATCCGATCAAAAAAAGTAGGTGAAAACTCAAAATACATAGATGATGGATGGATGATGGTCTGACGAATTGGGTTGAATTCGATTGATGCCTGCCCCACCACCTAATCCATGACTCGCTTAGTCATCCACTCCTTTATCCCTTATTTACAATTAGTTTACTTTTTATTTTTTCCCTTTAAATTTTACCTTTTTTAGACAATTATTATTGTCAAATTTATGATTTTCGCCAAATTAATATGATAAATATGATAGATGGTGGATTGGATTGGATTTTCACTGATGATGGTCGATTGGATAAAGCAGACGAAAACGGGTGATCGTTGTGGATGATGGTTCACCCGATCTGAACTCGATCCATTATCACCTCTGTTGGCCAACAGCCACTCCCACCTTCCTCTCGCTCCTCTGTCCTTACCACACTTGGTATTGAGAAGGTGAACGCCTAAGCTTTATTCTATTAGCTTTCATCATCTAATCTTTTCATTCAATTTATACAGATGCTTTTTTTAATTAAGCGATGGTTTCTGTGAATTTATAGTCTATTATTGTAATTTTGAGGATTTTGAGTTACCAGGCAGCAAAGTAGGTGTTCCTGAAGTAACTAGGTTTGAGGTTGGTAGTGAGTTTATGCCTATGACATTTGATTTTGGTTGAACTTTGAGATATTATGAGTGCGTTTGAATGAAAATGTATAGATTTTGGTGTGTGGGTGATGAATGGTTACCATAGAACGGGTGAGATGGAGTGAGGTTGTAGATGGAAAAAGGAGGAAAAAAGTTACTGTTGGGATGTTGAAACAAATTGGATTAACATGAATTTTTAGATTTAATTTAAAAAGATGGAATGGTGTTTTAGTGTGAAACTTGAGTAATGGTAGTGATTAAAAGCAATTGTATAGCTTGAGTTAAAGAAGAAGAGAACAGAGGGAAATGCGTTTTAGAGAATATGTTTAAAATAAATGTTCTCAATATGAATTTTGAAACCAATTTCACGAATTGGAATAAATCTATGTGAATTCAAGTGGTAGTGCAGTGTAAGTAAGGTAAGTGTGGAGATTGATTACTGTAGCTTGATTTTAGTATTGAGATTAATGCGTTAGAATTAGGGTGGATGAATTACTTAAGTGTTTTTGGAACTCAAAATATGAATGAAATATTGAAAATTGATTTATATTTAAGTAAGTTTAGAATGATACAACTCATGTAGCTCAAACCAATTAAGGTGTAACCAAGGCCACTTGAAGGTTGATGAAGTGAATACTTTTCAGTTTGGACCCAAAAACATGTAGTTGACACCAAAAGCGAGCCTAGGACTGCAAATCAAACATGGGTAACTGAAGCACTTTCATGAATGAATCCCTAAAATTAATTATAATGTCTTTACTTCTAATAATCATAAAGATGATGGGAAATAACAATATTAATGATGATGATGATAATAATAATAATAATAATTTAACCACAGAAATAAAAATAATGACAAAAAATTTACATTAATAATAGTGATGAAAACAATATTATGACATATATTGATGTCGATAACATTAACATATTAATGTTGAGAATAATGGCAAATATTAGAAAGGGGGCATAGGATATAATGGAAGATAAGATCAATTTCTGCGTTATCCAACCGGTGATGGGTTTATGAATTGCTACTAAGGTTTTAATTAATAGCAATTACTTGAAACTATAATAACCATAAAAATACATATTTCTGAAGAAGAATCGAGGCCACTCCCACCGTTTCAACTTCCATAAACAATTATTTTATAAAAGGGAAGAGACTTTAAAAACTCCTTGTACATTTATTGCCTGTACGCTTTGAAAATTAACATGTTCCTCAAAATTACATAAAGTTCATGTAATGCTCATGAAATAAATCAGCTTGAATAATGTTTTGTACCTAAGTAAGTCACCCCATATATTAGCAACATTATGGCTTATGCCCCTTAGCTATCCCACATGGATTGAGCCCAGACTTTTTGATCGGCCAGGGAGGTGGACACTTGTAACGCCCCTAACTCTAAGGTCAGGAGTGTTAGCATTTGACTTTAAATCCTGGGACGAAACGGACAGAGTTTCCCCTGAAAACTGACCGTTTCCCAGGTTTAAGCCTTACATTGAATTCCCTACAATTAAATGCAACAATAAAAGCAACTCAACGGCTACCCGCCGGTGTTCACGGCTCTACGGGCCACCCGCCTGGAGCATATTAACCAGCGCAGTTCAATACTAAGATGATGGTACAACTCCATGGACCACACGTCCGGAGTATTGGGGTTACATTCCAATTATAAATAATCATACTGAGCGACTCAACATGATATGTAACACATGCACACGAGGACTTAAATTACATAGAAATGAACGGTTCTACATTTCGCAGCTCACATGCAGACACGTCGCTTTATTCCTCCGACAGCAATAACTCCATTTCGGCTTACTTGGGCCGACCTTTACTGGCTAATTCAGAAACTTGGGGACACAATAACAAATGGAAGTGAGCGATAAACACGCAATGGATAACCCCCTCCAGCAAATATTATCAAGACAACCATAACTTACAACCGTCGTTCATAGGTTCTTTGTTTTAAAGAGTTCTCCCCAGAATAGCTATGCCCAATGAACTTACCAAAGGAAACTCATATGAACTCATAAACTCAATGAAAAGAAAGGGGTTTAACCCATAAGCTCCACTTGCTGGGATTTCTATTGTGCAAACCTTGTATGTTACTCAACAATAGCTAAAACTTAATACGTAATGCTCAGCACATTGCAGCTTATTCCAGTTCATATAATTTATGCCGTATACAATCATTAAACTTCATTGAAGATGCTGTCAGGCAATAGAACTTATGAGCTTAGCAATTACATTAGAGCAACCAACATGTTCAATGCGAGACAACCTCTACACTGAAGACGTTACTATACTATTTAGTAGTCGGTCAAGTGCACGAATATGCGTATATGAGAAAATATGGAAACCATTTACTAATCAGGTAGCACAATAACCTTTGAACTTTACATTCGTGTTTCTTACAAGTGACACATTTTATAAACCTTCACAGGATCTGAGAGTTTCCTTTGCCCTTGGGTCGCTACTAATTGACGAGATTTTGCAACGTATGGTTTTGATTCGACTGCCTATTGGCAGAGCTGCAGGATAGGTGGACGTTAAACTTCCTATCTATTGTTAGAGGTATAACCCAATGGACTTGAGCCTCCTGTCTACCAGCAGAGCTAGGACACATTGAGTTTTGAAGCTTCTACTTAACGGCAGAGCTATGAAATCATTGAGCTTTTGGTGCCTGCCTATTGGCAGA